>PVJS01010147.1:0-48692 GCA_004027185.1 Glis glis | reverse complement strand
ATATATATATAAATAGTGGTCACTCTGAAGTTCTTTGCATTAAACCCCTAGGGTTCCTATTCATTTTCTTGTCACTAAAACACAACTCAATCCAGTTCAAGCATAAACATCATTTATCTTAAAATTGGAGATACTGGGATTCATATCCAATCTCGATTAATCTACTTATTGATCAGTTTCTTTCTCTCTTTCTCTTGGGCTCTCTCAAGATTTTCAGTTTCTTTTGAGGGCTCTTTACCTTTGGGACACAACAGCTATAAAAGTCTGCATTAGAAGTTACAATGCAATTCACTTTGCTTGGTGCTGTGTTTATGACATGATTGGTATCTGCGAGCAGGTGTGGAATTGGAAAAATGTTCCGTCTGACTGTGAACAGCAGAGCCTATGAGACAGATCTTTTTGCTCTGATCCTAGGAACGTCCTATTGCTCTTGTACTGACACCAGGGACCGTTCTGTCTTTTTAACCTCTCCAAAGATCAGATTATTCCTGGTTCCAGGCCTTGACAATAACTCTAGTGTGTTATCAGTTGTCAAGGCGTGCTCTCTGCAACCCTGATACATACTGGCGATCCCTATACCGAATGATTCTCTGCCCTAACCTCTAAGAAATTCCCATCCTTGCCACATTTTGCAAAAGTTTGCAAGTACACACGAAGTTAATGAAAAGAGGTTAAGAACAAAGCTTTTAGCTTAGTTGAGCATGTAGTCAAGGAGGAAAGGTCCAAGTGCTGAGTCTTCCCACTGTAGTGCCTGGTATTTTCCTACAGTTAAGCCCTAAACCTTGCTAGGCTGGTGTGCATAAGCAAGAAGATAAGGGGATTGAACTTGTGTCCTGAACATGGAGCTCTAAATACTGAGAAAAGAAGCTTCCTTAAAAGTGGACAGAAATCTATTCATCTTCACAAGCCCAAGGAACAAGGTGAAGGTCTACCAGTTATAAAAAAAAATAATAAAAATAAAAAAAAACACAGATCAGAACACCTGGAAAAACTTGAGTAGCACTTTTTTTTCATTCACATCATTTTCATGGTTCTGATTTCCCTCTGAGGAGCCATTTCAGAAAGCAAATGAAGAAATATATCTGAGAATTAAAAAGATGCTGAAAGAATCAGAGAGCAAAGATATTTGGGAAGTGAGCAAAAATGTTTGTTGATGCTACTTTGCTTTGCAACGATCACCCTGCCTTGACAGATATTCTATAGATAGACCTAACGCAAAATTTGGAAGGAGTTGTTCAATATCTGAACACTTGTTTTGGCAATGTCAGGGCATCTTCTGGACTGGAAATACCTTTGTTAGCTTTAGAGGAGCAGATAGTTTTATATGCAAAATGACTTTCTGGAGAAACAAGCATTTCATTAGGCAGCTGCCTGGAAATGTTAAGAGATGCTAATTGCTTGGCAGACTTAGAGGAGCTGGGAGCACAGAGGGTTGCTCTTTTACCCCAATTCGTGGAAAGCAGAAAGTGACACCAAATAGAATCTAAGAAATCCCTTTTCTAGCTATGCTACTTCTTGCTTCTTTAAACAAGTTTATTTTATATGTTTTTTCTTAGTAAAACATCAATAGAATTTAAGACAGAGCAGAAAAAATTTAATTGCTCAAATTATGGAGAGTCTCACATGCATTAATTGCACTTGAAGGACCAGAGTCCTTCCCAAGAAATTATCATTCTTACAATTAAAAATTCCTCAATTATTATTAATTAAATGTTAAATAATGCCACACCTAGAGGTAGAGTTAATTGCTGGTCAGTTTGAGTCCAAAGAAACAAGAAAACAATAAGTATCTACTTATGTATTATGGCTAATGAGCTGTGAACAGATCTTCTTTACTAAAAAAAAAAAAAAGAATTCCCCACTTATTGACCACATTGCTAAATATTTCTACTTTATGTATCTCTATCTTTAGTTAACACATTGCATTACCCATTGCTGAAAATTAAAATGGGGCCTTGTGAATAAAAAATATCTTCCAATTATTAAGTAACTTAACTTTCAGGGGTATTTGAATATTTTCAAGAGTTATTTAGGTCTTTAAGCAAAACATGGTATTTTCAACATTTATGCCTCAGAACAAAACCAAAGCTCATTTATTGAGTGCTTACATATGTCAGGAACTGTTTAGTGCCTAAAAACTAATTTAGTCTTTTCAATAATCAGATCAGGTAGGTATTATCATAACCATCATTTACAAGGAAGAAAACAGATGCATGAAATTTAAGTAACTTGCCCAGAATCATACAATCAGGGGGTGAAAGAATTGAACCATTAATCTGGATTGAGCACCTATATCTTAAATAATATACCAATGATTCTCAAACTTTGGTTTGCATCTGATCCATTTGAAGCTTGTTAAAATGCAGGTTGCTGGGTCCCAGCCCTAAAGTTCTTGAGTCTTTACATATCATTTTAATATCATTCAGATTAAAATGCCAGAAAATTTGCATTTTAACAAGTTGTCAGGTAACTGATGCTCATCAGGGTCTATACTATGAGAACATTAGCTTTGTGCTATAGTGTTATTATCTTAGAATCCTAATCTCTTCCACTGGACTAGACCATGGTCTCTTTGAGGGCAGAGAGAGTGTGCATTGCATTCTTGTTTCAATGTCCTATAGTTGGTGCTTGCAATTAGCAAGTCCCCAGTACTTGTTTGTTCAAGGTATGAATGAATGCATTTCCAGAATTCTCTTTTTAAATGCAAACACTCTAGGAGTGATATTTAATTAAGCTGTCATCTCACAAATACTTGGGTATAAATTATTTTATTAGGAGTTAACAAATTAACCACCTGAGAAGCCCTAAAGGGATTTACAGCAGGACCCTTTGATGGAGGAAGGGTTGGGAAGGTCAAGTCCCAGTGCTTGAGAAGTGCAACCTTGGCTCCAATTCCACAGTACAGAACTGTGCAATGAAACCTGAGTCTAGTTTCAGCTTGGGTGCTAAGAGGGACTGTTACTGGGTCGGGGACTTAATAATATTCTGCAGCACTTGGCTTTTGCTTTTCTTCTTGGAAAGCAGTTAAACAGAAAGCACAAATGGGGAATACAGAGGTTTATTTAGACACCATGTAGGAAAAGGCCATGGAGAGAGCAGGGAGATGGGTTAAGTTCTGGAGAAAAGCATCTGGAAGGGTCCATTTTCTGTGGTCAAGAGCAGCTTGGGGCAAAGAGGTTACACTCCAGAAATGGGGTCTGGGGAAGAGCACTTCAGGGCATGGAAAGTAGTGTGGAGTTTTCTATGTGTTGGTTTTATTCCCTTGGACCCCTCCTTCCTCATATGTGTTACATTTGGGGTGGCAGATTGCCCTCACACTTCACATGTTAGTGATCCTGCATTGTTAGTCTACCTCCTTCCCATGGGGAGGGTGTCTAGTGAGAAGTGAGGCCCTGCAGGTGGGCTTAGCCTCCTGATATCTCTGCTTCCAGACCATCCCGGCCAGCCCTATTTACTAATGTCTAGCTAGCTACCTCACAGGACCAACAAGCCAGACTGGGACACTGAGAAGAGACGAGGCTATTCACTGGGAAAGTGTGAAGGAGTTTATGGAATCTGTACAAAGGCCATAGAAAGTGGTGGAAAGAGCCAAAGCTTTTGAGGCAGGCGGATGGGGGTTCAAAGTATTGGTCCTGCTATTTACTAGCCATATGACACTGCCTAAGAATAGAGTTTGTTCTTCATTTTCTCATCATTAAAATCACCTGACTCATAAGATTATTATAAAGATCAAACAACTATATATATCAAACGACTATATATATATATATATATATATATATATATATATGTATGTATATATGTCATTTATCAGAAGGGACTGATATTTACCAAAAGTTACTTTTCTTCCTTCTCTAAGACTTATGGTTCAGGCTACAAACAAACACCAGGCTTTCTGCTTTCCATTTTGGCACTTTGGGGGCTCAGAAAATGATACTCCATAACAGAAAGCGACACTCCACGCTGACACTCTAAGCTGGAGAACCAGTCTGAGCCTCAAGGTCTCTCTGACCTTCCACCGTCCCCTTTCCTTTCCATCCTCTTTCTCTCCTGAAGTCTAGGAGAGAATTTTCCAAGAATATCTATCTAAAGACTGGATCTACCAAAAATGAACATAACTGTCCCCAGTCTTCCTACTGAAATGATATTAATCTAGGATGATGAAACTCAACACGGGGAAGAGACTGAAAATCAAATACCATACCTAGAGCAGAGAGGAACTTTTCTTTGGGCCTATTTTTTTTTTTCTGTGCCAATTTATTTCCCCGTGAGAATCATTTACTACTCCTTTAAACTGCCTACCTGCCTACACCCCCTAGTTCCTTTTCCTTTTGAAGGGGATATTTAAGCTTCAATCATCTGGACACTCCATTGAATTTTATATTTTGTATGGCTCCTGTGTACAGGTTCGTGTACAGCAGGTTCCTGTACACAGGTTCCTATGTACAGCAAATTAGCAAATTTGCTTTGTATTTTGCTAATCTGTCTATTGCCAATATATAGCAACAGATTCAAATATTAAATCATTAGAGGGAAAGGCTGAACTTCCCAACAACAGAAAATGGATCATAAAAGAATGAATACGTATACGTCTCTTTCATTATATAGACTAGACAAACGTGTTGGACTATTCTTAAGTTTGCTGACATTATCATGGTATCTTTTATATTTGACCAAGTTGGTTTCTTTAATTATTAGGTTTTTCATTATTCTCTTGGCACCAGATGTCAAGGATAATTTATATTGGCCACCTCACTGTGTTATTAAGATCAATAACACATAAAATATCAGAGCTGCAACCTTTAGTTGCTTTAGTACATTCTCAGATTGCTCTCAGAAAAGGCTTATCTTCGCCACCTCTAAAAAAGAGATGCTAAGGCACAAACGTGAAATGGTTAGAAGAAAAAGTCATATGTTGTTAGAATTCCGCATTGAATTTCGACGCCCACTTTAGTGCTTCCTATCTGTTAGGTGTTGCTGCTTCATTGAATTACAAATAATAGAACTGACATATTCCTGTTCATTTGTATGAAGCACACTAAAAGTTTTGTTATTATCATATTGCAGAAGAGTCTTCGCAGTGTAGAAATCACCTATTCATCTGATGTTTGAAGAGGACCACTGGAGGCAACCCCTAATTTAAAACTCTGTTGCTCTGTCACCACCATACCTCGCACTTCCCTTCTCCTCAGCCCTGGGTTTTGGCAGGAAGTGAGTGAGATGGAGCGAGGGGGAGGCGCGCAGATGCTCCTGCAGCTCAGCGATCATACTTCGTCTTCCCAGATTAGTATTTGTGCTCTGCGAGTCCCTTTGTGCTTTCATGTTTTCAAAAGCAGTTTCCCAAGAACATTTCTAAGTTTTATAGCTAGTTTTAAACAAAAACATCTTTTGCCTTAAACCTCTAGTTCATGTCTTTCTTTGAACAAGCAAAACAAAGCTGACAATAATGATCAAAATGAACTGTTTAAAACATTTGCTGTGTTCTACCCAATTATGCAGATAATATTCTCCATGCACAAAATGTCCCATTTGCCTTGAAAACATCCCCTTCCCTCTGGCGGCTATGGTCCCTGTTTTCTTGTTGTACACTACAGAACGTAACAGAGAACAGGCTGGGAGGTGATCTCCGAATGCTGTAGAGCATTTCAGTCATTGCTGACACAGTTGTTGTCACATTCCTGTACTCGTCATACCTTTGTTAGGAATTCATATGTGCACTTTTCCCATTGTAAATGGTTGAAAAACGTCTGTGGCCAGGAGCAGTGGCACATGCCTGTAATCCCATCTACTTGGGAGGTTGAGGCAGGAAAATCACAAGTTGGAGGCCAGCTTCAGCAATTTAGCAAAACTCTGTCTCAAAATAAAAATAAAAAGGGCTGGGGATGTAGGTAGAGTGCCCCTGGGTTCAAACAGCAGTACTACAAGGAGACCAAACAAAAAACTGCTCTGCATGTCTTTTTGTAATGGTACCTGTTTCAAAACCCTGCTGTCTATGAAATGTCATTTATCAATGAGACTCCAGTTTTTTTAGATGTCAACACATAAAGATGTAAATATATTAAAGAACTTGATAGTAGGCAGTGGAAATTTTTGTCATTAAGTCATTAGCTATCAGCCAGTCTAAGAGCAAAGGAATATTTGTTTAGTATCAATAAAATAATTGTATCTTTACCAAGCAACAGAGTTTAATGTCTGCCAAGATGGATCTCAAGAATTATTCCATTTTCAGCCATGACAGCAGGCCTCTGCCACTGTTTCTGAATCTTCACTCGGTCCCAATAGACCTGTGACTTATGATATAATTCCATTTGTAACACACCTGCCTATATGGAGTGGTGAAGAACTGGGTAGTATCTGAAACTGAGACTCATTAGTTAATTGATTGGATCAGTCATTTAACAAGAATTTTTTTTGTGTTTATGATGAGCTAGGCATGGTTCTGGACACTGGGGATAACACAGTGAATGAATAGGGTATCCACCGTCACGGAGTTTATGATCTAGTGCAAGGAGATAGACAATACAAAAATAAATGCACAGTCTAATTTCAAGTGGTGATAAATATTATGAAGAAAAAATGAAGCAGGGTCATGTAACAGAGATTAATTAGGGGCAAGGTCCAGTTTAGATAGAAAGAATGTGTAGTGATAAATACTGTTTCTTAAAAAGAGCCCTTATATATCCAATATGAATAGTAGACAAAAAAAAATATTTACTGAATGGATGAAACACTACTTCATCTACAGTTTCCAAGAATTATTGTTCTAGAAGGCTTGTTATGTTTTTTTTTTTTTTTTTTTTGCGGTACCGGGGATTGAACCCAGGGGCGTTCTACATCCGAACTACACCCTGGGCCCTATTTTTTATACTTTATTTTGAAACCGGGTCTCACGAAGTTGCGGAGGGCCTCACTAAGGAGAGAGAGAGAGAGAGAAATAGAGAGAGCTGAGGCTGGCCGCAAACCCGGATCCTCCGGTCTCTGCCTCCCAAAGTACTGGGATTACAAGCGTGCGCCACCATGCCCGGCTTGTTATGGGTTTTGATTAAGGAGAATAGACTAGTTGTGATGGCAGTGGGTGCTTTGTAAAGCAAACCGGCAAAGTATGGAGTCCTCTTAAGCACAAGGTGTCCCTGACATAAAAAAGTGTTAATTCAGATTCTGTAGCCCAGAACTGGGACAGTGAGTGACCTAAGTAGCAGTGACGGTGATTGTCCACATGCCCTTGAGTTCCATGACATCTGACATTGTATATATGATCATAAAAAGAGAAAATATAGATACATAGAACATTCTTCAAATATATAAATCAAGCCTCTTCCATTGAGTTGGGTAGCAATAAATAAGATTAGGAGTGAGGAGGTCTCAAAGCATTAGTCCTTTATTACTGAAAAAATGTATTTTTGGAAAAAAGGCATCTCAAATCACTTTAGCACACAAATTACAGTATACAGAGAGTTCAACGACAGTTCTAATTTCCCACCATGTACTTTCTAGCAAACAGCAAATGCTGGATGGATTAGAAATCTTTGCCTTCCAACTACCGTCCTCAGAGGCATTGTGTGTCCCAAGTAACTCCGAAAAATGAAGAGTGAATTCAAAACTTCTCATAACTTAATATTTCACTCTTCCAAGATGATTTTTACTTATATGAAGATCAAAAAAGTAGGAATCATTGAAATAGGGGTTAAAGGAATCAGGCAGATAAAAAAGATATTTTGAGGCGTTTCCTAACCTTTTACCAGCTCGCGATTTAAGAGTGCAGAGGAAGCCAGGTGCAGTGGTGAACACCTGTACTTGGGAGGCTATATAGGAGAATCTCAGATTCAAGGCTAGCCTCAGCAATTTAGTGATACCCTGTTTTTTTTTTAAAGGGGGCTGGCTAAGAGTGTAGCTTGAGGTAGAGTGTTTCTGGGTTCAGTCCCTAGTACCAAAAAAAAAAAAGTAAAGGAAAAGAAAAAAGAAAGAGTACAGAGATACTCTATTTGCAGAGAATGGGCAGAAAATTTCACATTTTTGTTAACTTTATTCAAGGTCACACTTCCCTATATTTATTTGTTATGCACTTACTAATCATAGTAAAAGGATTATACTTTACTTATTGAACAAATGAAGCAACATTTTTGTACACACACACACATAGAATGAAACACGACAGAAATATCACAAATCAAGTCTGCATCTTCCCTGTTCGATATTCACTTATTCTTACACATTTCGCGTGTATGAAATTGTCAGCATTTCACCAGTTTCTTCTCTTTTGTAATGCTTCACTCCAGTAGTAACTGAGAGTACTACAGCTTACTAAAAGAAATCTTTATCCATAAAAGAGCTTTTCTATTGAATGAATCAGAAGGTAAAACCAAGGCACTTTTTAAATATATCTCTATCATTTTTTCTCAGCCTGTTGCTCTAGACCTTGAGTTTAAACCAGTTCAGAATCAATCAACTCAACTTAGAAATAGAATGAAAGACTTCTCAGAAGAAAGTGAGAACACAGGAAAACATATATTTTTAAATCGCCTATCGTTCCGTGTGTCTCAGATGGAATTTATCCCTGCCTTGCACAGGATCAGGGCAGGTGGTGAAGCACTTGGAAGGCAGATGCTCGGGTCAAGCTGCCATCATTCTCACATAAATTGCAAGGTAGGGTGAGACAGGATAGTAAAACAAGGAGAAAACATAAGTGGCTATTTCATAAAAATAAAATAACACCTACCTTTCATTTTTATGTACAATATAATGCTGGTTGACAGAAAAATCTGAACTGTCCACAGAAAAGCAGTCAATTTATAATTTTGCAACTCAGAGGAACATTATAAAAGAAGAATGGAAACTTCTTGAGGTAATGGAGATTGCTTTCGCCTTTCTTTTGGAATGCCCGTAGAGTTACAGTCATACAGGTACACAGTGAATTCCTTAGGAATAAGTTGTTTGATTAATTTTGGGGAAATTATTTTTATCAAGAATGATAAAACCATAGATTCTCAAGCGTAATGTTTTGTTGTTGTTCAAAAAGTGATACCCCTATCTGGACATGGCGGTGTATGCCTGTAATCCCAGTTCTTCGGAGGCTGAGAAAGACGAATGGAAGGTTCAAAGCTTCAGCAACTTAGTGAGACCTTGTTTCCAAGTAAAAAAGTAAAATAGGGCTGGGGTGTAGCTTGGAGGTGGGAAATCCCTGGGGTCAATCCCCAGCACCATGAAAGAAAGAAGAAAGGGAGGGAGGGAGGGAGGACGGAAGGAAGGAAGGAAGGAAGGAAGAAAGGAAGGAAGGAAGGAAGGAAAGAAGGAAGGAAGGGTGCCCAATTACCATGCGCTGGCATGCTGAGTACTTTGGACTGAAGGATGCAGGAAGGGACTCAGAAACAAAGTCTCTTCCTCACCTCCTTCTCTTTCCCATTTCCCTTTCTTTCCCAGGGAGACCAAAGAAAGGAGAATTCTTTCTCCCTAAGGTGTGTCATACAAACTAGAATCCTTTTCTCTTAAAGAAATCCATAAAATCTAGAAATATTACTGTAACCTTCCTCTGCCCTTCTGTGTAGAAGCTGACCATAAAGAAATTCTCTGACCTACCTAGTCTGATAGTAGATCCTAAGACCCTCATTACAGAAGGGGTCCCGCCCTGCATCCAGGAGGGAAGAATGCCACACCTACAGGCCAAGAATTCCAACAGGCCTTGCTGGGTTTCCTCTCTGTCTATTACCATTCTGTCACACCCATTTGTCCAATCATATGTCTAGATGGCTATCTTCATGTAATATAAGCATAAATGTGCACAGTTTTCTATTGGTCTTTGAATCTTTATTCTGAAAGCTTCTGTATCACGTAAAACTCTGAGTAAGTAAATTTATTACCTTTCTTTCTTGTTAACCTGTCTTTTGTTATAGGCATGTTGGCCATAACTCTTAAGGAGGGGTGAAGAAAAATATCACAACTTTCTATCAATACAGTTCCTAACATTTACAAGTATTTCTAATGGAGACAGTAATCACCTAGAAATGTACCTAAAAGGAGTAGTAGTGATGCCTGTGAGTGTCTATTTCTGTCGTACATATGTGTGCCATGTTGCTATGTCTTATTCTTCACCGAAGTGACTTAACACATTCAGTAATTCATGCGTTCATGAACTTGAGTGACGTGCCACTACGTGTCAGATATTGTGCTTGAAGATGGGGATACCAAGTTGTAGATATCTCATTCTCTTCTCAAGGAATTTTTACTCTCCAGGAAAAGTAATCAAGGCCCAGATGATGACAAAACTTTCATAAATGTTATGCTACAGGTTTGTAAAAAAATAATAGGGGAACAAAGAAGCGTGAAGTAAATTTTCAAGGAAAAGGTATTATCTAAGTTGAGTCTTGATTTCAGAGTGGAATTGGGAGAGGAAGGCTTTCCAAATCAAACTGTGAGTCCAACACCTGAGTGAGCCAAGGTGGTGTCACTCTCTGCTGGTCCATCTCAGAGTTCTGCCCAGTAGACACCTACCCTGATGAAGAGTAGTTGAAGAAAGACCTATACATACATGAATGGTAAAGTTACAAAGACATTACTGAAATATTTGGGTAAAACAGGATCACATTTATAGAGCTAATGTAATACCTTTTGAGGGGAATATTAATGTTTTTCTGTCCTTAGCATGACTATGTTTTTTGTCATTGTTGTTGCTGTTTTTCTCTTTTTTATGTCTCTTTGGAAATAACCACAGTGAAGTTCTCTTACATCCAGGAATGAGAAAATTATAGCAGTAACAAAGAGGGGGAAATAAGAAAGAAGTAATTCTAAAATCATAAGTAATTTGAAAAATTACTACTGATTCACAAAGCATATTTTCAAGACTTCAATAGTAGTAGACAGTAGTTCTGTAATTAGTTCATGCAAACTCAAGGGAAAGTCTAAGGAATGATGAATACATGCTATTATTTGCATAAAATAAATTCTTCAAACCAAAATTAAGAACCTTTACTTATGGGGCTGGTTGAATTATTAAATATCACATTATCTAGTAAACTTTACAGGGACAGGCAAATATTGCTAATAATAATATCTACTATTAAGCATGGCAAAGGTAGTTTCTTAAAGGAAAAATCTGACATCAGTCTACAAATGGAAAATATTTCACAGAAATTTTTAAATATTTCTCTTGTTTTGATAAGAATTAAAATGTATCCTCTGTGTTTTGATCCAAAATTTTGAAAAATTTTCCCCATACTTAAACAGAACTAGCCATGTCTTAATTGTATATATTGTGTAAAATGGTAATATAAAGGAACTGATCCAATGATGACTACCCTTCCCCATCTGATTGGATTCTAGGTGGAAATATGGTAAAGAGTAACTAGAGAGACTTAGGAGATGTTTATCAGTAGTTTGTGCTGTTCTAAATAGACACACATCTCTTCTTTCATTATCTAATAAATGCTTTGTGTTAAGGGATCAATTTGATTGGGCAATATAAGTGGCCTGGGGATGATATTTAGTAAAAACTTATTTCTTCTTATTCCAAGAAGCTTTCAGAAATCTGTGCATAATGAGCACAGGGCTCTAGACTAGCAGCTTCATGGATATTTTACCTAATCCCCACAATAATTCAAGGGGGTAGGAACTTTTATTATTCCCATTTTATACATGGAAAATTGAGGCTTATAGTTAAGTAACTTGTCAAAGACAAAGTTAGCAAGTGGTAGAACAGGGATTTAAATCCAGTTTTTGTTTTTAAATTCTAAATACAATGGTCTTAAATATTATGTTATATTAAAGTACAGGGCTGGGGATGTGGCTCAGGGGTAGAGAGCTTGCCTGTGATGCATGCAACCCCCCCCGGGCTTGATTTCCAGTACCACAAACAAACACCACACACACTTTTATTGTTTGAATCCTGGAAATATCCCTTTTGTTATGGAAAAAAATGTTTAAAGGTAGATCCATCCCAATAGCTGAATGAGTATTTGTTCTTTCATGCTACTCTGTGGAAGTCATAACTATTTCCATCGGTGATGAACTCAATGCTGGCGTTCTTGCTAATGTGGTTTGATTCTTATACATCTACATTTCTCAACTGGGTTTGAGCAAAAACTGTAATTAGTTGGGCCTGAAAGAAATCTAATACTTTGCTTGTGACTTTCAGGAAAGGATGAGTGCACACAATATAAAAACCTCCTAAATTAAATTTGCAAAATAAACTCATCATTTCTACTTGTCTCTGTTGTGCATAAAGCACAAGGAGTGCTTATGCTATTGCTCTCTGAGGGCTTTTTATACAGTGTGACAGGTTGAAGAACTACGCTAGGAAGGAGTCTGGAACAGCAGAGACTGGTTGTACAAGTCACCTCTTGTCTCACCTAGTTAATATCAGCAGAGTCTAAGAAGGTCCGACACCTGTATGTGATTCAGGGAATTAGGATCAAAGAGATTCTTCCATGATCTGACTTTGGTTTGCACTCTCAAGTGTACCTTGCTCTTGCAAATCTATTTTTCATTTTCACCACTTGAAAAAAGAAGCATGCTGCTTTAACTAGAGGCAATAAAACATGGAGGTAGAATCAATAAGTCATAAATTAGCGATTCAAAGATTCCTTAAATGTAAGCTAGATGGGATTTCTATTTAGGTCATGACATTATTAGAAGTGGTCAGTGATTGTGTTCATAGATTTAGTTGTCACCGTTCATGTTATGAAAAATAAACATATCCATTAAAAGAGTTACCCTGGTAAGCCTTGCAAATCCACCTCGCCTAACAGGGACTGCAATTTTGTCTTTGAGATACAGAACTTAAGCAAAATTACTACTCTTTGTTACAGGTAGTATATGGCTGCCTGCCAAATGGATCTAACTCACTGAATGGCATCTGAGAGAGACTAGGAAGAGCTGAAATGCAAGGGTGATACATGAAAGAAACCAAATGACTGAGGCAGAATTCTAGGAGAGGAAAGCCATTAGCAGGAATATTATTAAGCATTTAGACAGCACTTTGCTTATAAAATGCTTTATAATCAGTTTTTATTTGATTCTTACAGGCTTTCACCAGCAATGTCAATTCTGTGATATTGTTCTCTCTGACATTTAGGCTGAATATTTTTGCTTTAATATATTGGAGGATCTTGCTGATATCAACCTGCCTTTAAGAGAGCGGAGTCTAAAGACTCTGAAAGGTCACGCCAAGGAAATTAGACATGACCTCCTAACTTGTGAGACCTAAGCTGATTGTTTGAAAATACTTCCTTTACTTCATTGGAGAATTTTATGCTAGTATTTTTCCTGCTTTTAGAAGTTAATGAAATGAAGCTCATAGTTTTCCCATTTTCCAGATTAGTACTATTAATGAGTTAATAAAATGAATGTATGTTGCAGGTTGAGACAAGGACTTAGGTCCAAATTAGTTTCATTTGTGGAGTTCCTTTCTAGTTATTAGTATCAAATTTCCACACCTAATTGTATTAATGTGTTTGTATCATATTTACAATGAAAACAAGATTCCTTATTTTCTATTTTAAAAGCTACACTAAGCTGGGTATGGTAGAGACTCCTACTTGGGAGGAGGATTACAGGTTTGCAGCCAGCCTCAGTGACTTAGTGAGGCACTCCCAATTTAATGAGACCCTGTTTCAAAATAAAAAATAGGGCTAGAGGTGTAGCTCAGAGGTAGAATGCCCCTGGGTTCCATCCCTAGTACCACATACAGACACACACACACACACACAGACACAGCTACACTATTTAACTGTTATGGACTATATGAAACTTTGGACAATCCCTTTCTATAACTGAGTCAGAAATAACTCATAAGTAATTGGGAACTCTGTGGATAATCCTTTTAAGTGATATGTTCAACAAAACTCTCATAGGTTAACTCTAGATTTTGTGGACCTTTCTGTAGTTTAACTTGCATGTTCAATTTTAAGTGGTCCATATGAGGCATAAACTATAGCCATTGGCTAAATTCTACCTACCACCAGTTTATGTATTGTTATGGTTTGGATTTAGAATGTCCCCCTTGACCTCATGTAGAGAAGGCATCCATGTTGGAGGTGGGGCCTGGTTCCTGAGGATGGGTCCTTAGGGGTGTGGCCTTGGTGATTATACATGTTTCCCCTTCCCCTTGCCTGCTATCTTGCTTCCAACCTTTGATATTCATGATGTGAGAGCAGAGCCCTTGTGCTCTCTCTCTGTTGCCATGCCCTAAGCTTCACTGATGTAACCTGACCTGACATGGATTGAACCCCTGAAATCTCCAAAACTGTGAGCAAATAAATCTTCCATCCTCTAAGTTGTGGTAGTCAGGTGTTTGCATTACAGTGTGAGAATGCCAACTGAAAAAGAAAAATACAGAATGAGTATGCAGAGTTACCCCATTCACTCATGTATTGGTTATGTTTATGTGTTGCTTTCATGCTACAACTGCAGAGGTGATTATGTTTGACACAGACTGCATAGCCTGAAAGCGTAAAACACTTAGTAACTGAATTTTTACAAATAAATAAGTAAAGCTTGCTGACCTCTATTTAAATGTTGCAATCTGGCATATAAATATATACATATATAAATATACAGGGAGTCATGCAAGTAACATTTATTGAACTTATATTAGATGCCAGGTGGAATGTTTAATGCCTTGCACATATAACGATTAAAATTTAAGATTAAGGAAATAGCCTATCAAAAGTTTCTCATCTTCAAACTTTTTATTGGTATGTTTCTCAGCAACCTAGAAAGTTGCCAACAATCCAACATAGGAAGTGGAGAAGTATTAACTCAGTAGAGATGGATTCAATTCCATTTCATTCCATTTCAATTACACATGGGAAGCTGCCCTTTGCATTTGCACATAAGCCAACCTAAAGTATTTAAAGTGAGACATATGTATTACTCTTCTGGGAATTCATTTATCAACCAAGTTATAGCAATCAAAGAGGATTAAGGGAGGAAAATTCTTTTACTATATGCAATGTTATGCAATGTACCAAATCAAAGCAAAGGATAGCAATATTATAATTCCATGGTTCTAAAATTATGTAGATCTCAAATCGTTTTTTAAAAATGTCTCATGGATATGCTATATGTTTCACAAGTGGCATGTTGAGAATGCCTCTGAACTGCTAAGGAAAATTTAGAAGGTTCAGAGTTCAATAAAACCAAGAATTAACTGTTCTAGGAGGATGATTTTGATCCTCCTTATTCAGTAAGTTTGTCCTGATTTGGTAGAAACACAAAAATTCAGCATTTTCCTATATTTTTAGCTTTCTGTTTCTGATTTTTTAAAATAATCAATTTAACCAGAAAACTGGAACACTGATGAGTACTATTTTAAAATAAATAACTTGTAAATAATGATCTAATACTGTAATTCAGTTGTGGTTTTTACTCTAACAAATGTGCTCATTTCCTGACTTGATCATTCACCCTTTGTGAATGATCTATAGATTTATTCATAGCCAAGAGAAAGTTTTTCTCAACTTTAAAACTACTTAGTAAGCACTATGGAAAATACAAAATTTTATAAATAAATTTATTTAAGTCTAACTCAATGGGCATAAAGCGCTAGCTTTTAAAACTGGCAAAATGTTATATGAACTGCGTAAATTATGATATAGGTTACATTACAGATACAAATATTCTGAGAATATTCCGTAAAAATTTCCTTCTCTTTCATTTGCATCAGTCACACTTGTTATTATATAGAAAATAACGGACCTAGATTATCAAAAGATGAGGGCATGCATTAATTTTGTGTTTTATCAGATTTTTCTTCAAACTCAATCTTCTTTTAGGTTTAGTCTCATAGAGCTAGTAATGATAGCTTTATGCAACCAACTAGAAATGAGATATGAGGACAATAGGATGGGTTCTTTTCTTATGGATATTTAGTGGGAAAAGTATGCTCAAACAGGTATAACAATAGCAAAGTCTTCTTCCATGCAAAATAAAAATAACAAAAAACAAAACAAAATTAAAACAACAATAAACAAAAGCCACCAAAAAGCCTGGTATTTCTAAGGATATTTGCTCAAACACCGTTGTTCTCTCCTTTTTTTTTTCTTTTGTGTATAGCTCTTATCCTCTACCATTTTATATAATTCATTAATTTGTTATGTTTCCTATTCACCTTCTCTCTTATTACATTAGAAACCCTCTGAAGACAGGGATTTTGTTTGTTTTATTCCTATTGTAGGTCATGTGCTTGGAACATACTTGACACATAGTAGAAATTCAGTGCATATTTATAGAAGAAAGGTAGGCAGGCAGGAAGGAAAGAATGACTACCAATTGGAAGAATTATTATTATTAAGGTCAATTCATATGAATTATAAGATATAGCAACACAATGAAACCCATCAACAAAATTTGTAAAAACCTTAAGGTAACTCTTTGCTTTCTTTCCTTCCACCAGGATTATGTTTTCCCTAAATCCTAAAACAGGGCTGAGAATAGGTAGGAGCTAAAATCCAGTCCACATTCCACTTGCCAAATCCTGACCCCTGATGTGACTTGTCTTTACCCAGACAGAATTAACACAGAGGCCCAGTGTGGGCCAGCGACAGCCTTTAAATCTCCACACCATCTGCTATAATCATTCTGGACTTATGTTCTGTCAACACAAGAAAAGTTTTCCTTATTCACTCAGAAGGTTTACCTTAAATTTAGCATTATTTTTTCTGTTAGAGAAATTTATGAATTTTCACTTCAAGTCTTATTTTGGTCTTCTGAAGAGACACATTCCTCTGTTCCCCCTGACTGCAGAATTCTGTCAGATAAAATGACTCAATGTATGAAGGCTTCTCTTGAAGACTGGACATAGGAACTTTTTAATTTTTTTCTGAAAGAGATCACATTTGTTTCAGATTGAATGATTGGTTCCAATTTTTCACCCCTCTCAGGAACCACAATTTCACCATGGTCTTAGCATAGGCAGAAGTATTTCCCTGCTCTTTGATGAAGGCTTAAAATATGACTTTCTTTAGTCAGTGGCACATTGTTGGAAGAGCATATTGTGTTCTGTAATGATATAATGAAGGATAAAAATCATATGATTATCTCCATATACACAGAAGAAACACTTGACAAAAATTTAACATACTTTCATGATAAAAACTCAACAAATTAGATATAGAGAGTACTTCAACATAAAAAGGATTTATATAACAAGCCTGCAGTTACACGCCAGCTAAAATTATACTCAACTGTGAAAAGTTAAAAGCTTTTTCAATAAGATTAAGATTAAGATTAAGACAAAGGTACTGGTCTAGTCTATTTCTGTTACTGTAACCTAATACCTGAGGCAGAATACTTTATAAGGAAAAGAGGTTGATTTAGTTCATCATTCTGGAGGTCCAAAAGCAAGGTACTGCCATTGTTTCTGGTGAGGGTCTCACGGTGGATAGTGTCACATGGTGGGAGCCTATGTAGGAGAGAGAGGTCATATGAGGAGAAAGGAAGCTGAGAAAGCCAAATTGTTTGATAACAACTTGCTCTCATGGGAAAAATCCACTTATGTCTGCACCACCTTTCTTACCATGATCTATACATATGTGTTTGTGTTCTAACTCTTGACATGTTAGCAAAAATATTATGATATTTTACATTAATACACACATGTACAAATTGGAATAAGGGGCATACATCTGATTTTCTTCTGTGCTTTGTGTTTTTTAATACTTCTGAAATAATTCTTATATTTTCACTAGGCTTTTACATCCAGTATAGCAATTATATTTGTTTTGCACCTCATTCCTTATATTAATTGCTATCTCAGTGCATTGCCATAAAAATAGACATTCCTAGGAAACATACTTTCATAGAATTGACTTAATTATTCAGAGTCCAATTACCAAGTTTTAGACTATTCACATTGTTTTTAATACTTCTGTCTATTGATGATTTGTTTTGCTTCTCATTAACATCTCTGGTGAAAGTACATTGAAGGAGCTAACTGAGGCTTTGGAAATGAAACTTTTGTATTATTAAACCTCTTGATATTCTGTCTTACATTATTAAGACAAATAGCTGAGCTTATTGCATTTTATAGGTAAACTTAGACTAAGAAGGCTTTGAATATTACAGGATTCTTTTAGCTACATAAACATATAAAGAGGGCATATAATATGCATTTTCATAAGATTACAAACTGAAATTATAGCACTATCAGCTTATAATAAATCCTTTTGATTTTCTCTGATCCTCAGGTTCAAGGGAGAGTTATTTTCTTATTTGATTAACAGATAAAAATTTTATAAATTTATAGTGTACAAGCATGATGTTTTGAAATATGTTTACATTGTGGAATGGATAGAGCAAGCTATTAATTTCTGCATCACCTTCCATACTTACTGTTTTTGGTGGTGAGAATACTTAAAATCTATCCCCTTAGGGATTTTTAAGAATATAACACATTATTATAATCTTTATGTTACCATGTTGTAAAACAGATCACTCAAATTTATTCCTCCAAACTAAAATTTTATATCCTTTGACCAGCATCTCTCCTGGACCTTTTTTAATATGTTACCACTGCTAACCACCATTCTACTCTGTTGACATGAGTTCAACAGTTTTAGGTTCCACTTACAAGTGAGATCATTTATCTTACTTAATATAATATCCTCCAGGTTCATCTGTGTTATTTTAAGTGACAGGATTTCCTTCTTTCTATAAGGCTAAATAGAATTGAAGTGTGTGTGTGTGTGTGTGTGTGTGTGTGTGTGTGTGTGTGTGGTGTGTGTGTAAAATATTGTCTTTCCTTTTTCATGACTTGGCAGACACTTAGGTTGATTCCATGTCTTGGCTATTGTGAATAACTCTTCAATGACCATGGGAGTGCAGATATCCTTTTGAGATACTGATTACATTTCCTTTGGATAAATATACCTGGAAGTGGGACTGCTGGATCATGTCATAGTCCCAGCTTTAATTTTTTGATGAAGCTTCACATGGTTTTCCATAATGGCTAAACTGGTTTATATTCCCTGTGTTGAAAATTGTTAACTCTTGAGGTGCCTCCAGCACCCACAAACTACAATTCTTCCTTGCCAGACACTTGCTTGTTCATTTTGCTCAATACAGGCCATTACAGGAGGATGACAGGTGGTTGGATAGAGAAGGCACTTCCTTCTTCCAGATACTCACTGCTCCTCTGAAGAAGGCCTTGGTTCCAATTTCTTGCTTTCTTCCACATTCTTAGAACAAGTCTCATTGCATGTCTTTGGATATACCAGTAATAATCTGGTAGCATCTTCTCCTTGCTTTAACAGCACTCCTCCTTTGAGTTCTTGAGATACCAGCAGTAGTCAGGGGCTTTGGCTCCTAAGAGATAAGAATCACAGCTGCTTCAGCCCTCTCCATTAGTGTTCTGATAACTTCCCTTCTTCCTTACATTTTAAGACTACTGTCGCTGAGTTAGTTGGTGTTTCCTTTTTGATTGTTCCGTCTCCCTGTAGACCCTTAAACAATTCTTACCTTAGATTTTCTCTGTTAAACTAACTAGTGTGGTTTCCCTTAGAAGGTTGTACCCTGATGATAGGGTGTGAATTACCTCCTAGACAAAGCCTTTGGCTTGCTTTCTTGCCTCCTCTCCCCAGCTCCTGGCTTGCCATGGAAATGCTTGCCTATGTGTTGTCATGGGAGATTTCCCTGGTCCCATAGTCTGACTACTAGGCATCTATTTTACATCGTTTGTACCCGCAACGTTTTGGGTGCATATTAGCCATGTTAAGTGGCTCATTTGCACTATTCTCCTCATCAGACGCTGAGATCTAATTGTCACTCTTTCTGAATCCTTTAAATTGTCTTCCTCCCCCATGTTGTCATTATTCGGCTCATTTCTTTCCTTGGGGAACAATGTAACATCCTCATCCTCATCAACCACTTGATGAGACTGAACAGTGTCAATGTCAGGCTGACTCTCACTTGAGTTTTCATTATATGCCTCTGACTTGGCAAAACGTCCTCCCACTAGGGTTGATGTGAGGCTTTTCCATTAGGCCTATTAGTTTTAAGTAAGGGGTTGCCTTGGCCAGTTCTGGTCTAGTTCCCTGGAGCCTCCTTTCCTCCCAGCATTCCACCAGTCATTATTAACTTATGACACAACACTGTGTAATAGAACCTGCAATTAGTGCTGAGGAAATGGCTCAGAAGCAGTAGCTGTGCCTTGATTTGGAATTTTCTGTGCTGCTTCGTAAAATCTGATTCCTTTTCCTGGGTTGAGCCAGCCCTGAAGCTAATTGGCTGTTGTGTTCCATCGTTCCCTATAAGTCTATGGATAGTGCTGTTTACAGTGCTGTTGCTGAAGCAGAATCCCCGCATACCACACAAGAATTTGGTACTGGCCACGAGATGAAAGGATTTACTTTTTTTTTGTTTTGATTTTTATTTTTCCCCCACCAAACTAGCTAGAGGAATGATAGCGTTTCATATATCTCATAAAAATTTCCCCCAACACATCAGCTTCACAGTATTATGAATGTCAAATGTCTATGTACTCTTATCATTTACTTTCATGGATAAAAAGCACATGGAAGACAAATATTTGTTGTTGCATGCTATTTATAAATGCTTACCCGCCATCTCTTTGAAAAACCCAGGAAAGCAAATAACCACAGTGAATTGCAATTGAACTGAGTTGAATACTAAGGAAATTGTCAAAGAGAATTTCTAAATATGTATGCTTTCACCTACAATTTTCTTTTCTCTCCTTTACTGGCCATTCTTAAGGGAGTCTGGCTTTCACATCTGCTGAAATATATGATTAAATGTTAGCAAAATGGGAGTCAGCATTGAAGGAGGGATCTTATTTTAGTAAGAGAAAATGTAAATGAAAACTCAGAAATTTGAACTACTTATTTTAGTCATTTCACCTAGAGAAGATAGAGCTCCCTTCCTTCCTCTCTCCCTCTCTTCCTTCTTGTTTCTTCAAAGCTGATTGGGGTGGTAACCAGACACAGATTTACAAAATTCTTGATAACAGGTTAGGGAGAAGTTTAAGAAAGCTATGAGTAATAGAAGAAAACTGCTAGAGAGTGAAATCATGAAGACCAGAAGTTTCACCCCAGGGAAAGTTGTAATGAAAACTGGCTAAAAAAAACACCCCAAAGTATTATTTGTTATGGCTTTTTAAAAGAAACTATTGAAAGCATGTGCTATCTTCATTCCTTGCCATTTCTTTCTTATTTCCTGCTCAGAAGAAGAATCATGATACGTATAGCATCAGTGAAATAATGCTACCTAATATATAGTAGTTTCTATAGGCTCTAAGAGTGACAGGGTCAAACAGCTAGGGTATGAATTTGAAATAACCCATGGGCAGCACTGCACTTTTCCATAATTGGAGGATGTATCTGGGTCAAAAGAACGGTCTTCGTCTCATGCAACCTGAACCATCTGGTTAACACCCAGGAAGAGAAGGCTGACAAACTCTGGGACAGGGAGAAGCGGCAGCTTCTCTCTCACTGTGTGGCATATGCTATCACTCCACTTCTAAATGTCTCTTTGAATTGTAATAATAATTAACCCACACAGATCTTCTTTTGTTAGAAGCAAAACAGCAGCTTTGAATACTGAGTCAGAAGCCAAATCCATAAAGCAACTACATTCATGAAGGATGAATCTCTTAGTGCTGAAAGGAGAGTGAACCGAGAATTGTGTTATGTACTTAAACACATGCTCACTTAGTGTTAAGAATAGTAATGGTTAGTTTTGTAGACCAAGAAAGTGAATATTGACATCATTAGGAACAACTCTGGAATGTAGCTATGGTTATTCTCAATTGAGAGATGAAAACACTGAATTCAACTAGTGTATGAGAAGCAATGAACATAAATGTAATTAACAGAGAAAAAAAATCCTGGAAAGTACTCAAATGTCAGGAGAATAGATAAATGTATTATGACATACATATATTTAGTGGAATGCTATAAAGCATCCATATAAATAAAATACAGTTATACATAGCAATCTGGATGACCCTCCAAAACATGATGTTGAATGAAGACTTCTAATAACAGAAGAATATGATTCTATTAATATGAGTTCAAAATACACAAAGTAAAACAATATGTTATTTAAGGACACAAAGAAATTTAGTAAAACTATAAAGAAAAACAAAAGAATGATAGACCAAAACAATTCCTCTGGAGTAAGGAGAACAATTTGGAAAAGGACACATAGACGACTCCATAAAGCTCTCCTTCTTAAGTTGTGCAATGTGTATACAGGTGTTAAATTTTATTGTTTTACCTGGCATGGTGGCACACACCTGTAATCTCAGTACTTGGGAGACTGAGACAAGAGGATTATGGGTTTGAAGCTAGCCTCAGCAACTTAGTGAGACCCTCAGCAATTTAGTGAGACCTTACTTTAAATTTTAAAAAATAAACAAATAAAATGAGCTGGGGGGTATAGCTCAGAGGTAGAATGCCCCTGCATTCAATCCTCCACACCAAAGGGGAAAAAAAAGATATTGTTTTGAGCTGTAAACATTCATTATATGTATTCTTCTTTATGCATAGTGACAAAAACCAAAATACAAAAGGAAGACAAAGTAATCAACGTATTAATGCTCTAAATTTAGCTTACTAGCCAGGTGTGGTGGCTCACGCTTGTAATCACAGTACTTGGGAGGCTGAGACAGGAGGATCTGGGTTTGTGGCCAGCCTCAGCTACTTAGTGAGGCCCTCCGCAACTTCGTGAGACCCTGTTTCAAAATAAAGAATAAAAAATAAGGCTGTGGGTGTAGCTCGGAGGTAGAATGCCCCTGGGTTCAATCCCTGGTACTACAAAAAAAAAAAAAATAGCTTCCTACTTACAATGCTATGTTAGCCATGAAGGATGTCCAAAATTGTGTTTACTTCCCCAAAAAGCAAAAATCTTCATTAAGACACTAAAGTGATGTAGAGGACTGAAAAGCATATACGAAACTTAGATTTCATCTTTAACCCTGGCTCTGTCTTGTTCTTTATGTGACTTCTCACTTAGCTCCTTTGTTTTCCTGTGGATGTGGTATATTAAACAGTGCCCTTCAAACACTTGCAATCAAATAAGAAATTAAATGAATTACCAAGGAACATTGAATAACCTTTACCAACACTCCTAGATTTAGATAAATAAAATATCATAATGCAGACTTCAAAGCTGGAAATAAATTGAGGGCTAATGAAATTGCAAGATGAAATTTCTCAAACACATTGCGGTATCATAACCATAATTGTAATCTCTTGTTTCAGAAAATAATCCAGAGGAAAGGAAGAAAGTCTGTTTAATTGTTTTTGAATTGTTCCTGGTACAGAGCTGTAAAATAAGCATTTTTGGAATGCTAAAATGGGAAAACTGTGTTTATAGCAATTTTGATTTTCCAAGTTTATTTTTAAAAAGCACTCTGGAAATTATTTTAATGAAAGAGAAAATTAAAGATCGTTTCAATAGCTTTGGTACACCTACACATAAGCTGTGAATATTGCTACTGAGAAAAGCCCTGGTGATTAAACAGGGATGGTTTGCTTTGAGCTAGTTCTTGTGGAAGAGTTTTGGACTAAGAATCAGCACACCTATGGCTTACTCTCTACCATGTCATGAATTCACTGTATGATCTTGGGCTTTACTTGTGTCACCACTAATTTGGGGGGTAGCTTTCTTCCAAGGTTCCATTTAGTCTCACACTTTGGCCTTTTCTCTGAAGCATGCCAGACTTCGATGACACCCTCTCTCCCCCTTTTAACTCAGGGGACTTGTTGGCACCCCGGACGATGGTCTTTCCTGCTGGATGCTCTGTCTTGTAGACTAGCTCTGTGCTTCCCCTGGTGGGCATAGGCAGGTGTCCTCGGCCCTCTCCCATTGTGACTGGCTGGGAGCCTAGAACCAGAAACTGGCCCATACCTCTGTTCCTACAAAGCTGCTGGGCTGTTTCTGCTTTGCAGCTGCTTGACTTCAATGCCAAATTCCACTAGCAAGTGGTGACTGACCACCTGGCCAGGGCCACGCAGCCAGCTGCTACATAGAGCCCCAGGCTAAAATATAAGCATTCTGATGCTTAACCTCGGCCCCATCTGAACTCACTTCCCCTGGGTCTTTGTCTCTTTGAGACTTAATTCAGAATTGATTCTTCTTTCTGTTTTTTTTTCCTCATTTATTTCCTTCCTCTACCTTTGGTATAAATCAAATATTCATGAGTTGCCTATTAAGTGCTATGCATTGTATAGATAAAGGCTATTATTCATAGCTATGCAGATATGTGAGAACTGAGATTTTGCATCCAGGGAAAAAGAAAATAAAGTCGAGAGAGAGAGAGAGAGAGAGAGAGAGAGAGAGAGAGAGAGAGGAGAGAGAGAAAGTTTACTTTCTATTTTCATTGCTAACAGAATTTCATTTCCCCATCCTCTTGAAAGTCACCTGCTCCCCAATGCTGCTCCCTGGATTTAAATGCTGTTCAAGAATCCCAGCTGCAATTGTGAGCTGACTCTGTTTCTGACAAAGCTCTTCTCTTTCCTGGGATGGTTTTGTTTTGATGTGCAGGCAGCACCAGGTATCCAACGGTTAACCTAATATATTTCCGTTATTCTCTTGGGTGCCTTTTTGCAGCTAAAATCTATTCCATGTTGTTTCTTAATGAGAATTTTGGTCAAACACCTAGTGAAAGTAGCAGGTCAAACCTTAGGTTTAACCCCCCGGTATTTCCTCTTTGCTTTTAAAAACTCATTGGGTTAAAGCCAAGGAAGCAGTTAGAATCCAGAGGAACCCAGGGGGAGAGATTTATGAATGCATGGCGAGTTCATATTATCAGTTCCTATTTTGGTATTTCAAAATCTCCCCTGGTGTTTGAAAGCATCTTGATAATTAAAAGAAAATATTGCCTCCAAAAAATTGCATCTTCATTTCAAAGTAAAAATTCAAAAAATAATACTTTATTTTATGGGGTTTTGATGCACTATGCTCTTTCTTCCCTCCCTCTCTCCTTCCTTCCTTCCTTCCTTCCTTCCCTATTTTTTGAGAAATCTGTTTTTTTCTGCATGCCATACAGATGGATTGGTAGAAATATAAGTGATTAGATGAGAAGTGATTAGAAAATTGATTGTTCTATTCGATCTATTTTTTCCATGATTAGGCACTAGATCCTTCATGTTGGCCTCAAATATTCTGCCCTTGACTGAGTTTGGCTTTGATACCACAGGTCATAGAATCATCTAAGCCATAAAAGTATACTTTGGGACCAGGGCCAAGAGTTTGATAAAATGTGAAATAAACACAGTATTTAATGGATAAAAGAATAGCCTCCAATGCTTATCACTATGACTCTTTGATAAGAGGTAACAAATTTGCAAATATATGTGTTTGGAGTTTGTAACAATAGCGTTCATGTGCCTTAATGAGGCAATACATTTGGATGATGTTTTTCATACTTTAAATCCTCACAATGACATCGACCTGGAAAGTGTGGACCCACTAGAAAAGAACAAAGGGCTTATGTAGTATATGCCAAGATTGTTTCTTCTTAAATTGATGCTGGGGAAAGATTCAAACAAACATATTTAGACCCCATGGTCTCATTTCTCTTGGTAAGAGAGCAATACTAAGGTGAATGCATTGCTTTGCGACATAATGGGTAAGGGTCCGACATGCCCACACAAACAGGGGCACCCAGGGGCTACATTGGATTTTTGATTTCTTGCCAAATAGTGAATAATCTTATAATCAAATGTGCTGCAATAACAGGCCCAGCTGGGAGGATTAAGGAGTAAGTATCTATTGGGCTGCCTGATCTCTTTGTTCTTTAGGTTTAGAGTAGGATAAATGAAAAGGGGTAGGCCAAGAGGGAGTGGTTTAATATAGAATAAATTGTCTAAAAGGGATCAGTGGAAGCAGGATTATCGATGAGTTGGAGAGCGAGCTAGCTGACTTTTTATTTTTAAAACTAAGGAGAGAGGTATGGGGATAAAGTAGGAAATCAGATAAGAAAAACAAAGCATGCAGGCATATTGGCCTTAAGTAGTCTTTTTCTGTTTCTGAGATTTCTTATGTTCTTGTGCTCTGAGCCAAGATCAATTGAGATTAATCTGTTGTATGGAAAGCATTGTGATCGCATTGCAGGCTTTTAAAGTTTAAATTTGTTTATTGAGCACAATTTGGTTAGCATCAGGTGCTGAAGTTATAGACACCAACACTAGCATAGAAATTACTTTATTTAGCTCCCAGTTGTAAGTTTCTATAGCAACTGGGTCCTATACCAGAAAGCTGAGATTCTTGAGCTCAAATGATTTAGTCAGAGATGGCAATATCATATTTGAGGGGCACTTGCTTCCTCTTTCCATTTTTTCTTCTATATTGTGAGAAATCTCTTCAATGTGACTCTTTCTGCTTAGTCATACTTTTAATTACACCTTTTGCTTTGAACTTTCTCCTCTTGGCAGCAGTACAAAGTATCAATTTCGGCCTCATTTCGATTTCCATTGACTAGTTAGTATGTTGATGCAAAGGAGGTGGATGTGAATTGTTTTAAATACACTTGAAAATTCTGCACTCTGAGGAAAGTGTCCATGGTGCCAAATTTAGTTAGCCACTCCAGGCAGAAATTAGAATGTTGATTCGAAAAGGAAACCTAGTTTAATTTCTATATTATTCTTTCATTCTGTTCATAAATGTAATGTTGGGATCCTTTTCAAAGATGTGGGATGTCCCTTATGAAGTTTTCTTTTTAAATTTTTCAGTAAACATATACTTAGAAGAAAATTGATTTTATTTTTTCATTTTATAAATAAGTGTTTTTATTGTAACAAATAGGAATTTTCTGGAGTGCCTTGTTATAGTCAAAGTAATGCTTTATGGTGGTAGCTGAACCAATACTGCAGAAAGGCTTAGGAAAAAATTACATCTGGGTTCCAATTGTGAGAATAATCACTATATTAAAACCGGAAACAAATGTATTAGCTTTCTTGCTGCCCAGGCTTTTGAATGGTTCTGACCCAAACATATATATTATAAATACATGTATGAACATATATGATTGTGAAAAAGAACTTTAGATAAAATAGGCAAATACAGAAAATACATGTTTTAAATAAAACCATCTTTTCCACAAAACTCCATGTTTTATAAGAACTGGCTTTGAAAATTTGAAATAATCACTAACAGACTATTGTAAAGACTAGTTAGCCCAAGAATGCTTATGGCACAATGTACAGCATTGTTTATTAGTTTGGAGAAAGACAAGAATGTATCATAAAAGAAAAGATTCTATGTCTGCCCTGACAAAACTAAACAAAACAAAAGATTTCGATTTAATGTTCACATAAATTGCTAACTTGGGGCCTATTAACATTTGGAAAACACAAATTCTAAGAGGCAGCTGCTAGAGATTGGCCAATTATAATTTCACAATTCAAAGAGGAAATCTTATTTGACTCTAAAATTCTATACTTGTTTTCTCCTTTCATGAATTATCACACAGCCAACGCATAATGTGTGTGAGAGGAAGGATAAAACAGATTCGCTTCCTGGCTGTCTGCAAAACCACATCACCTCAGATGACCTTGATTCTCTTTGCATTCAATAAGGGGTTTTCTTTTTTCTAATTTTACAACAGATTTAATTGTAATGAAATTAATTCAGATTATGGTTATCTGTCTCTATTTATCCTCAGTTTCTGTGAGGAATCTTTAAATGTCATCGGTCCTGTAGTTGAGGATGTGCATTATCATTCCAGTACTATATTATGATATATCCAAAGTTGTAGGAGAACGATTTTTGCTCTCCCAGGCAAGCAGTTTCCAGAACTCTGTTAAACTCTGAACAAATCATTATTCCTTCAACAAAACATTCATAAACAAAACACCTGATGAATAAAGAGTTGTTATTAATGTATACTTACATTTGTGAGTATCAGGCTTTAGAACTATTACAAAATGGATTCTGCCATGGATCATAGATTTATTTTTCCTTTTCAAATCTCATCATGGTACAATTTTTTCTAGGTAACTTATGTAATTAAATTTAAAATGTACTAGATCACTTAATGCAGTCACTTGATTAAAAAGAGTTAAAAATTTGTTAAAAATATAGTTACATTGAATATAATAGTATTTGAAACCTGCAAGTTGAAATTTTCAGTATTTTATGCAGAAATGAATATAGCAATTACTGGAGTAGAAAAATGATTTCTACAATTTGGTTTTGTTAGCTAAATCAAAACAAGCTCATTTAAAAATACATTTTAATCACAAATCAGTTTTTATAATCACAACCAATCGTAATTATTTTTCATTAATACTTTTGTTGGTCGCATTAAACAATCAAAAGATTAGAGTGTTTAAAGAACTCTTCTGGGTTAGGTGCAAAAAATGTTACCTTAGCAGACATGAGTCTGTTCTCTTCAGACTTGTTTGAAAGGCTGACCATTGGCTGGCATCTGAGAACCTGGCTTCTGAAACATTCCATAACTGGTTAGGTAGTTTTTCTGCGCCTGTTCTGGTTGTACAAACAATGTAAAAACATCTGCTTTCCTTCTGTGAGTCTAGATTTCTGGTAGTTGCTAGCCAAAAAATGCCATTTGCCCAGACCCTAATGAAATTTATAAACTCTGAGTTTTAAATGGGCTTCCGATGGCAGAAACATTACATGTTGCTGCTTTTTTTTTTTCCTAGAGGAAGGGTGTGCTTTGTGTGTCCCATCATATGGGGGGTGTATGGAGGTTTCCATGGACTTCACCTATCTTCCCCTGATTGTCTTTTTTCTTTCTGATCCAGGTGCATATCCCTACTGTTTCCTTATAATAAATATTAGATGTTAGTCCAACAATAGGACTTGGTCTCATGAGTCCTTCTGGTGAATCACCAAATTTGTAGGTGGCCTTGGAGACTCCTGAGTCAGATGATGTCTTCTCTGGCTGATTTCATCACTGTGGGAGTTTAAAAGAAAACCCAAACTGACTCATGGCATGGATTGAGCATATGAGAGTGAACACCTGCACAGTAGATCAGCATTTCAGTAGATGTGTCACGATGAATATGGTGCTTACCAAATTCTCATTGAAATACTCACAAAGACTTATGGTAATAGGAGAGCTGGTGTCAGCTATATAAGCCAATAAGAAAGGAGATGCTATGGAAAAGTTTGACATAATTTACACTGACTGCACTATTGCTAGCATTTGCTGTAAGTGCATTTACCAAATCCAGTGGCATTTGAGCTTCTGTTTTAATGGTTTCATATCTAAGGTAAGAAGTCATACAGGAGAGCCCAGACTGAGTGAAACAGTAGTAAACCAGATATGCAAGATTGGTGCTGGGTTGAAGTAAAACTAAAATCACCCTTGAAAGTGTATAAACACAAGCCAACACTCATACTAGTGTGGGGAGAGAATTCACACAATCGGTGTTGTCTGAACTGCTTCAACAAAGAACTTAACTTCAGTTCATTCTGGGTTTTAGGGGCGAAGGTGACTGGTAGAAGTAAACAAAATTCCTTCTGGAGAACTGGGTTTCCACACTAAGCTTCTAAAAGTCGTATTTATTGCTTGAGTTCCAAAGAACATTAAATCAGGATAAAAATCACAAAACATATAAAAAGCAAGAAAACCTGAGGAAAGGCAAACCGTAGAAACAAATAAGCATACAATAAAAATCTATGGAAACCAGACATGAAAATGATCCACAGAAATATCTCTGGACACCAGTGGCTTAATAGGCACACTCTTTCAAATAATTAAATCAATAGATCATCCCCAAACTATATGATCTGATCTTGATCTTGGAGGGGAAAAAAGAGCTTTCCATTTCATTCTCTGAAGCGAGTGTAATCCTCCTACCAAAGTTTCACAAAGCACAGAAATAGAAGTTGGAGATCAATCCAACTTTAAACTGTGGATATAAATGTCTTCAATCAATTACCAAGACGATTAATTAAAAGTTAGATTTAAAAAATCATACAGAATAACAAAGTAAAAATTATCCAAGATTATTCACTTATATTAGAAAACCTATTAATGTAAGCCTTCATTATACATGTACTTCTGATGAGAAAACCCACATGGTCATCTGGTGGGCTTGGTAAAGGAATTTGATTATGTCCAACTACAAGCCAGTCCAAATCTCTTACTAAATTGGGAGATAAGCATATTTTTAAAAATAATTCCACAGAATGGCATTGCTCCTGAAACACCAAACAAAATTAAATTCCTCCTGGGCCATGCTAGTCAGCAATATTGTGAGATGGGTAGTTATATTATCCCCAGAAAAGTAAGGAACAGGAAGTTTAAATACCTTGACAATTTTATATGGCTGTCAAAAGGTGGATTTGGTATTTCTTGCATGTAGCAATTAGGTTCCAGAATCTATCTTCATAACCCTGTGCTATATTCTTCAGGAGATCAGTTTCAAAACATTTAGTTTATCTATTAGACACAGTGGTGGTTCTTATAGAGCTGTAGATAGAAGTCCAGACTTCAGAAAGAATGTTTTTTTAGAGGTAAAATTTGGGAATTATTAATGTATGAATATAATTTAAAGCCATGGGCCACAATGAGATAACCAAAAAAAGTAAATAAATTTGGGGGATTCTTTGTTAAAAGTTTAAAGATATGAGAAAGAACCAGTAAACAAGACTGAGAATTGTGAAGATGAAAGGTAGATTGAGGATGAGAGTCACAGAAACCAAGTGAATGAAATATTTCAAGGAAAAGGAGATAATCCACTCTGTACAGTCAAATAAGTGTGGCCTAAAATTAAGTCAGGGGTTTAGAAATATGAAATTCATTGATGTTTTGACAAGAACATATATAATGGAGTAGAGAGGCAAAATCTTAAATACAGTGAATTTAAGAGAGAATAGTAAAGGAAAGACTGGAGATAAAACTGTTCACTGAGATGTTTTATAGTAAAGGGAAGGAGAGAAATGAAGCAGTAGCAAGAGGCAAAAGTGACTAGGAGGTAAGGCCTGTAATCCTAGTACTTGGGAAGCTGAAACAGGAGGATTGCAGGTTCAAGACCAGCCTCAACAAGTTAGGGAGACTCTTAGCAACCTAGCAAGACCCTGTTTCAAAACAAAAAATATAAAAGGGCCAGGGGTGTAGATCAGAGGTAGAATACTCCTAGGTTCAACCCCCAGTATTCCCCCCCCCCAAAAAAAAGTAAAAGAAAAAAAAGTAAAAACAAAAAGTGATATAGAATTATATTCAAGATGAGGTAAAAACAGCATGCATCTCATCTGATGGGATGATTAAATGAAGAGGTGAAAACTTAGATTGCAGGAGCAGGAGCACGTTTGGCGCAATGTCCTTGGGTAGGAAAGAGGATGCAACCTAGTGCACCTGTGAAAAGTTTGCAACATTATAATAGGAGGGAAAGCAGAAAATATGAATAGACAATTTGATCTGGTGTTTGGTGTCTTGTCTTATCAGCATGAAAAAAGAAAGTACTGAAGCCATGTGTGGTAGTGCACACCTATACTCTCAGTACTTGGGAGACTGAGACAGGAAGATGGCAGTTCTGAAGCCAGCCTCAGCAACTTAGCAAGGCTCTCAGCAACTTGTGAGACCCTGTTTCCAAATAAAAGGTAAAATAGGGCTGGGGATGTAGCTTGGAGGTAGAATGCTCCTGGGTTCAATCCCCAGCTCCACACACACACACACAAAAAAAAAGGAATGGGGAAGGAGATCTTTAGAAGTCAAGGATATCTAAAAGAATCAAGAATGAATGAGCTACAGAAATGTATGATTGCTGAAAAGCAATAGGACATCTCTTGATATTTGTAGTCATGAATTTATAATGAGACTCACTGTTATGGTTGTGCATTTCTTTTGAACCATAGTCAGCTGTACCAGGGTGGTGAAAAACAGGCAGAATGTTGAGGTTTTAACAAATATATATCACACGTGGAAAGACAGAGCTAAGGGATCTGAGGACATAAGCAGAGAATTGTTTATAATCCCAGTTGTTTGTTAGAATGGTAATGGAAATATCTAGGTAAAGTGGTAGTGAAAGTCTTGAGATGAGTGAGAGACAGTGACAATGAGATAGGATCAGTGAATTGTAGGTCCTGGTGGGCTATTGTAGATATGAAGATACTAGAGATAATGAGTTGGTAATGTTCAAAGAGTAGAATTCTTGACTCTGAGATGATATAAGACTTGTAGTGAGCTCTAATGACAAAGGCAAAGGTCTGATTAGGGGAATAAGTGGTTAATGGAGGATGGAGAATAAGATCATTCAAAATGAGTCAAAAGGCCAAAGTGTTGGTGATGTCACCTACATGGTTATTGAGACCATCAAAATGCAGACAGTTAGAGAAAAATCAGAATTGTCTGTAAATGAAGGGGTCAGGAGACAATGTTAACAGGATGTAAAGGTTACATAGCCTAATGGCATGAGAGTCAAAGCTGGAAATTTGTGAGAAAAATTTGAAAATGACAATGGAGTGTAATGATGAAACCCACCTCACCCTCAGGCCGTGTCAGGAAGGCTGTGGGTGATACAACTATCACTAGAGGGCTCTAGAGAAAGCAGTATGTTCAGTGGATTCTGGTTCTTATTATAGGAAGGAGGGGAGGAAATGTGCAGAGAATGTACTGAGACTATACAAGATTTTGTTGCAGATGGATGTTAAGCGAATAGATAAGTCTATGTTAAGTCTGATAGATAAATTATAAGTCTATAGATGTTAAGTCTAATAGAAATATTAAACATTTTGAAACTAACCTCTTGAAGAACGTAGCACAGGGTTATGAAGATAGAATGTTGTCAAGGTATTTAACTTCCTGTGCCTTGGTTTTGTTCTTACTAGAGTGGGGATAATATTAAAGGAGGCATAGTGGGACCTTTTAGAAATGGGGGAATGGTGACAGTTGGGAAGAGAACAGGGGATGCTCAGAACTGCTTGGAGAATGGCGAATGGAGGGTAGGAGTTTGGGGGTGACTTGGGTGTGTTAGTCATATTTCCATTGTTGTGACAAATACCCAAGATAAACAGCAGAAAAGGAGGAAAGTTCATTCAGACCATAGTTTTGGAGGTTCCAGTCCATGGTTGGTGGCCCATTGCTTTTGGATCTGTGGTGAGGCAGTACATCATGGTGGGGAGAGTGTGGTGAACCAACACTGCTCACCTCATGGAAGCCTGGAAGCAAAGAAGAGAAAGAAGAAATAGGAAGGGTCTCAATATCCCCCTCAAGGGCACACACCTAATGATCTAACTTCCTCCCATTAGGTCCACCTCCTAAATGTCCCACCACCTCTCAATAGCGCCACAGCCAAGGACCAGGCCTTTAACACCTGAGCCTGTGGGAGATTTTTCAGATTCAAACTGCAGCACTGGAAGTCTCCTTTGGTGTCATAGACATGTAAAAAGGACATAGTGGGAGTAGTGCTTGTGGTCTCAAGACAAGGCAATGAGGTAGGAAAGAGTAGGATGATTGGGAAGCTCCTTTTTGTTTTTGGAGAAGGTATCAGGGAAGCCAGGCTAGTGGTGTTTTTATTCTGAAATCCTAGAATTCTCCACCTGTCAGATGGAAGCTAGTAGGTCTAAGGGCTGTGGTAGGTCTTTTAGTCTGTTAAAAGCTCATTCTCAACACCTGTGGAGATTGGTAGGGGTCCTACTCTCAGCATGACAGGCTTGCTCTTCACTCTGCTATAGTCTCAGGATATAAGTAACAAAAAAGCAGAATGTATAACTATATTTTAAACCTGACTCCAACTTCATTTGCAAGATTAAATACTTATGCATACAAATGTATGTATATAGAAAAATAGAATGGGACATAGATATCAAAATATTAAAAATTTTACTGTTGGTGGTGAGCTTATAGGTCAACATATGCTATTATTTACTGTCTTTTTTATTGCCAAAATAAGTAACCATAATTAGAAGAAAGCCTTTTATACCAGAAAAATTATTTAAAAATAATATATTCATTGTTTATAAGGTACTATTTTAATAAGTACTGGTTGAACTGCTGATGACTTTTTTTTGTTTTTGCGGTACCGGGGATTTAACCCAGGGGTGTTCTACCTCCATGCTATACCCCCGGCCCTATTTTTTATACTTTATTTTGAAACTGGGTCTCACGAAGTTGCGGAGGGCCTCACTAAGTAGAGAGAGAGAGAGAGAGAGAGAGAGATGAGGCTGGCCACGAACCCGGATCCTCCGGTCTCCGCCTCCCAAAGTACTAGGATTATAAGCGTGCTCCACCACACCCGGCTTGCTGATGACATTTGAAATTTTGTTATGAACGTTGCTTGGTTCCTAGAAGTCAGACTCTTCATATTTCTTACTAGTAACAATAACAGTATTTTTAAATAACAAAGAGTTACTGATTGTTTTTAAGGAATGGAAAGGGTGGGTAGAATCCTCATCCCTGGTTTCAGCTAAAACTTTAGAATGTGTAATTTAAATAGAAGAGAGTAATTTAAGTTTACTTGAGTGGTTTAAATAATTACATGGAGACAAGGCAGGTATTCCTCTGTTAGATAAATGCATACTATTAGAAAACAGTGAGGATGATTTAGGGAAAATTCACAAGTCCATGTTAGAGAATTTAAATCAGCACTTCAATAATTGAGGAGGGTTTAATGTAAAACAGGGAGCCTTTCTGAAGTAAGCAATCAAAATAATTCATTAAAGTGGTAATCACTAGTAAGCTTGCCTGTTGCTCTACTTTATATGTAAACAAAATTGGTAAATATTGTTGAAATAAAACCTCAGGTACTTCAACTTTCTTTATTACTGAGGGAAAAAAGTGGTCCATTATCAATCTGAATTTTCATTTTCCCCCATTGGGATGCAAAAGAGAATATTCAGCTGAGTAAATAGTTTATAAGATGATAAATGTGGACCAAATAATTTTTCAATCTGTGATATAAACAGGACCAGCTCAATCTCTTAACCAAGACCAACTTTTGAAAGTATCAGAGATTCACCAAATGAAATTGATGGTTGCTATAGGTTATTTTTTCAAGCAAAAATATTTTGTCTTAAAAATTACCATATATGAAATAATTTCATTTTAATAAAATTCTTCTTTTCCTTCTTCCCTCCCACGCTACATCTCTTCTTTTTTTACTTCTACTATTATTCCCTTTCTTATTTTTTCTTCCTCCGCCCTTTCCCTCCCACTCTTCCTTCCATATAAATGACTAAAAAGATATTTGGGAGGATGTTACCTAATGCTAATTCTGGTATTTGGGGCACTAGGTTTTGCAGTGATTCCTCCTTTCTCATTCTTGTGGAATTTTGTTGTATAGCTTGAATCCTTTATAAAAGCCCTCAGCATTTTTGTAGAATAATGTAATAATTTTCCAAAACATTTAATACCATCATAGGGTGGGGTCATCAAATGGCATGACCAGGAAAGCCCCTGGCATAGCATGGCAACCATGATTCTGAGAGGGTCACAGAATCCTTTCTGGTAATGCACATTCTGCTCCTTCTACCTGGAAGGTCCTTTCCTTCTCTCTTTGGTTGACAGAGGTTTATATGACTCATTACTGCATTTTAAACCCAATTTTATGAAATATAGGGAGTGAAAGAGTGCATGTCATACCAAAATCTAATCATTTGTTTTCTCCCTTACCAGAATCTCAAAAGCAGGAAGAATCCCTGACAGATCTTATGTTTAAATATAGTTGGAGACGATAAGCAGGTTTGGAAATGAATTAGAAACCTATGAGAAACATCACTTTGATGATTCATTACTCCTAACTAATAAAGAGGTAAAGTGAGAGCTACTTTTTTGAGAAACAGTAGAAGTTCAGGGTCTTGGAGTCTAAACAAAATCTTTGGAGAGTGACAGCCATTGAAATGTCACAGGCGTACACTGTGGCCCTTGTTCCCATTCCCATTCATTTCGTATTGCCCACTAGTTGGAAGTTTGGCTGAATTTGATAATTACAGCTTAACAATGTAAGTGCCCCAGAGAGTTATTAACACTCACCATTTCGAAGGTTCAGATGTTATCTGTCCAGACATCGAATACGAGTCCAGTAGGATGTCTCTTAGAGATCTGAGACCCGTGGCCCAAAACTTCCAAGTAAAATACATAACTGAGTCCCAGTCACACTTTCTAAAGAAATATTAGACTTATAAAGCGATAGGATGATTTGGATTAAATGCTATTTTAACTTAGGACTTGAAAAGGAACCTGGAGATCCGAGTGGGTTCCACCCATGTTAGGGGTTCTAATTTAAGAACAAAAAGATGAGGGTGTGAATTCAGGACTTGGGTCAGAGACAGAGAAAGCTTCTAGTGGAAAGGGTAAATAGAAAGAGGTTAGAGCTGATTGTAGATCTTCAGAGTCATTTAGACCAAGAGACTGGTTTAGGTTCATGGACCAAGAAAAGCAGAAATGGAGATATAAACTCAGTGATCTGAAGAAACTGGGAGTATACATTGGGTTCTCAATGGTAGAGGCAGCTACTGGGAAATAATTGAGGCATGGCCCCTGGCTTATAGAAGTGGGGGCCCAAGGACCAGGGATGAGTAGAGAATATGAAAGACATTGAGAAGGGTTGTGATATGTAGTATGAAAGAAATGATGGTGACTAGTTAAACCACTAGACAAAAACAACACATAACTTTGAACAAAGATCTGAATCAGCTGGGCGTGGTGGCACATGATTATAATCCCAGTACTTGGGAGGTAGAGACCGGAGGATCTGGGTTCACGGCCAGCCTCTAGCTATGATATATGTGGGAGGTCTGTCAGTGCCACGGTTAGATATAGAATGCCCCCTGAAGAGCCCATGTATTAAACTCTGTTGATATAGTTAAGTCCTGAGGGTTGTAATCTCATGAGTAGATAAATCCAATGGATTTATCTGGATGGTAACCTAGGCCAGTGGGGTGTGGCTGGGATAGGGGGGATCCCTGAGGGGTGTGGCCTTGGGGATTGTGCTTGTGTCTTTGAATCTCTTTGCTTGCTTGCTTTCTCTCTTGCTCCTGTCCTTTGTGATATGAGGAGCAGAGCCCATCTGCTCTTCCTCTCTCTGCTTCCCACCACCACCATGCCCTGAGATCCAAGACCCCAGTCTCACATGAACTGAACTTGGAATCTCCAAGAAACGGTAAGGAAATAGATCTTCCTCTAAATTGTGTAATCAAGCTTTTTGGATTATGGCAGTGAGAATGCTGACTGAGCCAGTCAGTTAGTAATCACTGTTTTCCTTTCAATAACCCAAGTAGATTATTGAACGAGTACTAAACAAATATCTTTGGCTACAAGGACTGATGCTGCAAGACCTTTCCCTCTAAAAAGCTGATAATAATGAAAAATAAATTCATAAGCAATCACATAGTACTTTAAACCTATCCCTCCTAGATTTGTACAAACAAGTAGACTAGGAACAATAAACATGAATACTTTGCTTCATATGAAAACTATGAACTCTGACTAATATACTTCCTTCACCTCATTAAAATGGAATTTAGGTGTTTCGATAATTCCTTCTCCTACCTGATGGGGATGATAAACAGTCTGTTTATTTGCACTGATAATGTCATCCATTTATCTATTCATTTAACAACTAATGACTGAGTTACTCTTTTAGGCATTGAACTGGGTACTGGGATACAAGCATTAACAAGACATGTTCCTTTTCTCAGGTTGCTCACCGGTAGTGAGAGAGCCACACATGAAGAAATAATTACAACCCATGGGGCTAAGTACAGATGAAAAGTCATTTGAGTTCTATTGGTGCCCAAATAAATTGCACAAATACATCCTGAGTGAAACTGGCAGGGTGAGGATGAGAAGAGCTTTGGAAACAACTTTTAAATAGTAAAAGGCTTATAGTTAAATGAAAGGAAAAAAATGACTGCAGCCCGAGCGATGGCAGTGAGGTGAAGTCGGCTGGTGCATGCAGAGAAGTGTGAGTGGTTTGGTGCTGCTGGAGGATCACATTCAAGGCATTCGATGTGGGAAGTGAGGAGTGAGAAACAGCAGCACTGAGACCAGGAGATCAATGTTCCAGCTCAGGCAGTCAGGCCGAGAGAATTCAGCCTCATTCTGCTGCTATTTTCTACTCAGGCCCTGACAGATTAGGTGATGCTCAGCCATGTTGAGGAGAGCCATCTGAACACTCAGTCCACCAATTCAAATGCTAACATCTTCCAGAAGCACCCTCACAGACACGTCCAGAAGTAATATTTAAACAGCTATCTGGGCTGGCACATAGTAATATGTATTTAAATTTCCTCCGTGTCTTTTCCTGGCTTAGTAACTTATTTCTGTTTAGTACTGAATAATATTCCATTGTCTGGATATACCATATTGTATTTATCCATTCCCCTAGTGAAGGATATCATGTTTACTTCCAGGTTTTGGTAATTGAGGATAAAGCTGTTATAAACATTTGTGTACAGGATTTTGTATGGATATAAGTTTTCAGTTCATTTGCGTAAATACCAAGGTGTGCAATTGTTAGAGCATGTAGTAAAGAGTGTATCTAGTTTTTAAAGAAAGCATCACAGTGTCTCCCAAAGTGGGTGTACAGTTTTGAATTCCCACTAGTAATGATTGTGAGTTCCTGTTGCTCCACATCCTCATCAGTATCTTGTATTTGGGGGCTTTTAGCCATTTTAATCAGTGTATAGTGGTACCTCGTGTTTTAATTTGCAATTTCCTTCTGATATTTAACATATTTTCATGTGCTTACTTGACATCTGTAAATCACCTTTGGTGCTACAAGTCCTTTGCTTATTTTTTAATTGGATTGTTCACTAACTTATTGTTGAGTTTTAGGAGTTCTCTGTATCTTGAGATAGCAATTCTTGATCAGATGTTCCTTTTGTAAATATTCTCCAATCTATGGCTTGCCTTCTCATTCTACACTAATGCATTTTTAAAAGAAATAAAACACACTCTAAAGAACATCCCCCTTATTCCTCCTTTTCTTCTCTTTCTTTCTCCCTCCCTATTTCCTCCTTTTTTTTTTTTTTTGTGGTACTGGGGATTGAACCCAGGGGCATTCTACTTCTGCGCTACACCCCCGGCCCTATTTTTTTATACTTTATTTGAAACCGGGTCTCACAAAGTTGCGGAGGGCCTCACTAGGTAGAGAGAGAGAGAGAGAGAGAGAGAGAGAGAGAGAGAGAGAGACAGGGAGAGAGAGAGACAGAGAAAGAGAGCTGAGGCTGGCTGTGAACCCGGATCCTCCGGTCTCTGCCTCCCAAAGTTCTGGTATTACAAGCGTGCACCTCCATGCCATATATATATTTGCCTTTACCTCTACATTTTGTCTGCAGCATAACACAGTTTAAATCCATAAATGATCAATGTTAAACAGTAAAAATACATGATAATCAAAACTGAATGTTGTGAGGATACTTAAGCGTATTATTAGCAAGACTTCAGGTAAGAAGGTAACTATAATAAAATATTGTATTACCACCTTGTTTGCTAACATTATCTTTCAATCAGAGACCAAGATAGAGCACATTACAGCCATACTGTTGAAGAGAAGGTCATAGTGTTGTGTGTATAATTAAGATGTAACACAGAGAAGAAACCAAGGAGAAATGTTTCGTGAGACTTCCTACAAAGGTGACAGGGTATGCTAGGAAAAATGCTAACAAGTGTTTTGGTAAGTCACCATTATCTTCCTCCGCCTGTCTAGATACCCTTCTCAGTTACAAGTGAAGAAAACGAAAGTTCTATCATGGATTTGGCTGCTCCTGGTGATGGAAACATATCAATCATGGTACTTGTTGATTTCTGTAAATCATCCCATTGGAGGGAATTAAATTATTATGAAATTAAGGGGTAGTTTAGAAATAAAGTACTACAGTAGGTAGACTGCAGCTGATGCACATACTCATAGCATGCTGGTCTTTAATAGTTTTGTGATTTATTGTGAAAACTCATGGAAGCCATAAGAAGAAATACCAATGGAAACAGTTGTTTGTAAACTGCATTTCACAGGGCAGCGATGCAGGAATGGAAGGGTTAGATAGGTATGGGCCTATGCTTTTCAAAATTTCTTATTAACTGGAACATAATTTATTCCTATTACTTTTACATATTATGTTTTATTCTATTCTTTCTATTTTTTTGAAAAAAATGTATTTGAACTACAAGGCAATTGGAAACCAATACTTTAAAGAGATCTAAAGTTTACCAATTGGACTTTTTCACCTAATGACCTTTTTAATTCTTTGCCTATAATCATCATTAATCATTCTAAAATCAAATTTCAACATAACTGAAGAGAATAAATTGGAACTACCATTTAAATCACAACTTGGTTCTCTCTTCTTCATCTGCTCAAAAGTATATTCCATATAATGTATGTGCACTTGTATAGTTGGAAAGTAATTAGTTTTTTCAAAAGCAATTTATTAACATTTCAAGTAGGTGTGGTGCAATTTTGAGTTAGTCATTTTTAATCTCAGAGAGCTTTTATTATAACACATACTTGGTGCCTTATTTGTATGAGCTTCCTTGTTATAAGGATTTTCACTTAGATATCTTGTCAATAAATATTAGACTCAGTTACCAGTTGAAATGTGGTATCTTATATCAGCTATTAAATAATTTTTCTTGAGAGTTTGTCATTACAAGAGAATAATTTTCCCAACTGCAGTAAATGTTAAGTCATTGTGGTCTGTCTGGATTAGTTAGATAACAGGCATTTCTTTGCTTTTGAAACTGTGTTTTCCTCTTTCTGTGATTGAACATATACTTTTACATGAAAAGAGCACTGTTTAGGGAATTGGTTCACTCAAGGACGATCAGTTTTAAAGCACTGACCCGTGATAACAATATGTGTTTATTACTCATTAGTAAATTGTGAGGATTAGCCTTTACTAGTAGTAAGAAACTTTGTGTCTATTTACCACCAGGTGTCATTTTCCTTATATAAAGCCACTAGGGACCTTGAAAGGGTAAATTATGACTGTAGGACATTCATGAAAATAAAGACTGCTGGGTGGTCCTGAAAAATATTTCATTCCGGATGGGGTAGATCCAGGAAAATTATCCATATTATATTGTGGAGGACACCTGCTTAATTATATGAATATTCATGACAGCCATTCTCTCTTAGTGCTGGTTAGCACTGACTCATTTTTAAGTATTACCTATCCTTTTTTACTGCTCCATGCAATACCAAAGCTCTTCTGGTTTTAAATAAAAATATAACCTTGTGTACACTATAAAAGAGCTCAGTGGGGCATATTCTCCAAGAAACAATTATGTTTGATTTCCTTGATAGGATTTGGATGGAATGCTCTTGTTCTTTGGATAGATTTTTACTATAGATGGTCACGTAAATTAATATAAATTAGGTTATCTTTCAAATTTATTATTGCATTGCCTCTATTTACCAGAAGTAATTCATAATAACAATGTGTAACCACACAATGTTGTCTCCTAAGCATTGGTTATTAGGTTGGATTGAACACCTGGGACAATCAACACCAATTAAGTTCTCTTCTTTTGGGATTTTGGAGTTGGAATTGAGACAGCAATTGACCCTTCATTTATGGGTAGCATTTAACATGCAAAATCAAGAGCTGTGATGTGACCATAATATGCTATATGGAAAATAATTAGAAGAACAATAGAGGCATGCAAACAGAAGTAATGCTGTTAGAAAAAAACTGAATAGTTTATTACATTTCTCTAGATAATTTCTGAGGTCCATTTATAAGCCTACTTAAGTTCAAAGGAAGTCCCTGCCCTCTACTTTCCTTCCTTCCTTCCTTCCTTCCTTCCTTCCTTCCTTCCTTCCTTCCTTCCTTCCTTCCTTCCTTTTTTTCTCTTAAGCAGTCTTTTTTTTTTTTTGGCGGTACTGGGGATTTAACCCAGGGGCGTTCTACCTCTGAGCTACACCCCCAGACCTATTTTTCATTCTTTCTTTTGAAACAGGGTCTCACTAAGTTGCCGTGGGCCTCACTAAGCAGCTGAGGCTAGTCACAAACCCAGATCCTCCTGTCTCAGCCTCCCAAGTACTGGGGTTACAAGCATATGCCACCATGCCCGGCTAGCAGTCTTAAGTTGTTTCTGTCACTTGTGTCTAACATATCTTGCTAAATAATAATAGAATCCACTAGGGAGGGAATCAACATGAGGACACATGCAAATTGTATGGTGTGTACTCAATATACTTAATTAAATCTGATATTAAAATGTGACTATCTTTGTAACTTTCATATCCAGAGGGTAACCTTTATTTGACTTTGTACTAAAACTATAGGAATCTTTTACTCTCTACCCACTCAGGCACTTTCTACAATGGTATTTAAGATGCATTTCAAATCTAAGATTACATGAAATCATTTGCCTTATTTCAAAAGGCAAAATATTGAGGCATTATCTTCTAAGAAACAAAGTAAGTCATAGTTACATCTAATGAGTTGTTATTGAATTTGTGCAGGCAAATCAAAGACCTTCTCTCATTCAGCTAGAAATGCTGATCTTAACTGTTATGTTAGCTTGCCATTGATATCATAATCTTATTGACAAAAATGTAAAAGTGCAAAGCATCTTATCAACTCACGTTGAATCTACTTAATGTGTAAAATCTAGGAGTAGCCACTGGGAGTAATGTTTACTTTCTTTATAACTGCAGATGGCTACCTAAATAATTTTTAATTTGTTTAAAGCCTTGTTTATCTTTTGATTCCTATTTTTTATGACCTATTCCTCTTAGGAAGTGTCATTTTTGAATGTGTGTGCAGCATATTTACTTTGTCATCTTATTGTTTTGAATTTATATTAAATGGAGAAAATAGGTTTAGATCTGTTTGATCCATTCCTTCAGGGGCTAGTCCCCTTTAATTGCAGTATTGATTGTAGCAGGTATAACAGGACCTGTGACTTCATACAACACACCATGTCAGCCTTCAGAGGAAGCAAAAGCTTTAGAAGAAAGCGGTTCAGGTTACTATTTATCTCATGACCCTGTGGAAGTTGACATGTGTCATCAATAGTGACGTGCCAAAGATTCAGATTTTTTTGACATAGCTTCTGAAAGCTAAGACAATTCTCTGACTCTTTACAGTCTTGACAATGCTCCTTCTTTCCCCTTGAGAATGTTAGCATTTCTTGAGTTCAGCAAGGTCAGATATAAAGAAATGTATTTTGTATTCTGAATTTCCTATTTGGCATTTTTGTTTTAGTTTATAATCAGTGAAAGAAGAATTTTGGAATTCTAGGAGCTCATAATTTAGTAAGAGAAATAAGCCATGGATGTACATAGTGGTAGCCCAAGATGGTCTATGGTGGAATATCGGAGTTTGAGTAAACAGGGAAGAGCAATTTTGGAAAATGAACATGGGAGAGCCTGATGGGCCTGAGTCAGCTAATATTTTGCTGCTTCCTTGCTGTTTACCCTGGGTAATGAAGATCACATATATGACCCTTGGTTTCTTCATCTGAAAAATGGGAATAAGAATATTCTCTTTATTAGGTTCTTAGAAGCAAGTGAGACAATGCACTTTTCTAGAAAATTAAAAACACCCAGAAAATGTAAATGAAATATAGTGCCTACCCTAAAGAAAGGAGAAATTACTTTTACTCATTATAGTCAGGGAAGATACCAAGAAAGAGAGAGAACATGCCAGAAGGATGAATAGGGGGTCAAAAACTGAGATGGTAAGAAATGCTTCTCAAGTGGTGGATACAGAGGTGTGACATTGTAAAATACGATGGCAGGAAAGTGGATAGAGTAGTTGAGAATTATCTAAGTATACATGTGCCCGTGGATTATGGTTTGGATATGAAGTGTCCTCCAAAGACTTGTGTAGGGCTTGGTCTCCCATGCAGCAATGTTCAGAGGTGGAGCTTTTGAGAAGTGAATGGATCATGACCTTATCAGTGAGTCAATCCACTGCTAGCTGAGTGAAATAATGGGAGGCTGTGGAAACTGGTTGAAGGAAGTAGGTCACTGGGGGCACGCCCTGGAAGGGTATTTCTTACCCCAGCTCCTCTCTCTCTCTCTTTCTTGCTCTCTCTCTCTCTCTCTTTCTGCTGGCATGAGCTGAGCAGCTTTCTTCTGCCACACCCTTCCACCATGGTGTTCTGCCGCACCTCAGGCCCAAAGCAATGGAGCCAGTTGATCATGAACTGAAACCTCTGAAACCAGGAGCCCGAATAAACTTTTCTTCCTTTACATTGCTATTGTTTTTCTAGGTACTTGATAGGACAACAAAAAGCTGGCTGATGCGTGGTGCTTCTTAGAATTTGTACGAAAAGACCCCTAAGGGCAGGGGGAATTGTTGGACCCTAGGGAAGGGAACATCACGACCACCATCGCTTATGCTATTGTCGCAGTAAAAATAAGTATTTATCAAGCACTTAGAAATGACCAGGCTTTGTGCTTTTTATTCACTATGCCTGGAGCATGCTAATATAACTCAGAGATATTTCACTGCATGAGCTAAGTCACACAATAAGTTCATACATGGTGGAGCTGAGTCTTGGGACTGTGACTTGGGAGTCCCTCTTTCTAAACATCTGTACTGCTTGTGGGGATTTGGTCTTGCATATCACATGTTTTGGAGGACTTTTATTATTATTTTTAGATCATGAAAATTTTGAATCCAACTTCATAATACATATATTTGTTTGTATATAACGTTTTAAAATCCTGTGAAAATGCTTTCATGTACCTATTTAGTAGCTTAAAAGCATAACATAAAATATCAATTTCAGCACATATGATATTTTTCAAGTGTCTCCCTTCATGGATATTAGTGTGTAACCTTGAAAGAACTTCACGCAATTTTTAATTTACTTGTTTGATGGTGCTTTTCATTACATAATTTCTAGCCAAGACTTTGATACTTTGTTTACAAAAAAGAAATAAACTTTTATGCTCTTCCTCCAACATTTTCATGATTTAAAAATTTGCTATAATATTAACAGCTTTATGAAGTTAATGAAGGTTTTGTGATAATAGAATAGGTTTGTATGAGGATTTCTTGAAGCATTATAGTTTTTCCGCTTATGATTTACAGTTGAATACTTGTCATAAGGAAATATGAATCTCTCTTAAAGAAGACTTCTGAATGGGTTTCTGAACTTCAAGTTTAGACTCACTTAAAATATGTCTTCCAGGGCATTAACAAAGGATAAACTTCAAAGAAATCATTGTAAATATCTATAACCTTTTCTGATAGGATACCAGAAATTCCAATTAGTATTATTTGCCATATTAGGAAAGAGTAATGTATTTTAATTGCAAACAATTGTATTAATTTGCTTACTGTATACTTATCACTCACAGATTATCTTCCGTTTATACTTTAACACAAAAGCCCCAATGCTAGCTAGGATTGGATATGTTTAATATCTTGATTAGCAGCATTTTTTTGAGAAAAACATTAGAAAAGTTTGCAATATTTGTGCAATTTGGATATACTTTAAGCTGCATAAAGTCTTAATTTATTTATAGCCAATAATGGATAGAAATTAAGCACAACCTAATAACAAAACAAACAAGACAGTCCCCCCCCCAAAACCCCCAGACCATTAAATAGCTCTAGTTCTAGTCTTAAATAATAATTTGAATAAGTAGAAATTTAATCCTTAATTTTTATGAGACAGGATGCTTGGTCTCTAGGGAAGTTAATTAATATTATATTTATGTGTGACATTTTACAGACCAGTTTTAGCAAACCACCAGGAAAAAAGGATCAAAGAAATTTAAGGAACCATCATGTCTATGGGAGTGATTTCTTCTTTGGCATGTGACCAAAAATTCGCCTTTGTTTGACCAAGAGGAAAATAAGATTGCTATTTTGGTAAAATTACTTACTCTGGAAAGTTGCTAAAGACAATACATCAACTGGGAATGTTGCTCTGTAGTAGAGAACATTCCTAGCATGTGAGAGGCCCTGGGTTCTATCCCTCACACACACACACGTGCGCATACACATACACACACTCACACACACACACACACACACACACACACACACACACAATACTTTGAATATGATTGATTTAAAAATGTAAAAAATACATCATAAATTTTCTTATATTAAGCAATTTTTTTCTATGGAAGAGAGCAAACAATTTGACAAATCAATAATTTATGATTAGGTAGTTTCAGTACCATGAAACCTCGGTCATTTTTTAAAATGGTCTTGATCTTTGGGGAGTTTAGGTTTAGCAACATGTTTTAAAAAACTAAGTAAATGGTTAAAGTATATTATATTATCTATTTCATTCTATATATATATATATATATATATACAGGGGAATGTAATGAAGTTTATTTGAGATCAGGAAGGCTTAACAGAGGAGGAGCTGATATATTAGGTGATATATAAAGTGATATTCTTCTAATGAATACAATATGTATAAAATAACATGTGCAAAATGTGGAGAAATAGAATATGGCATTTTTAGAGAAATGTGAATTTGGCATTTCTGAAAATTATGGAGTGAAGGGAACCTAGTGGATAGATTTGAAACTGCAGGGCAAGCAAACCAAGAGAACGGGGATACATTTTGTTAAATATTTGGAGTTTTATTATTTAGATGAGAAACTACCATAGGATAGTTTGTGGGTCAGCTTCACAAGGTATCAGAGTTCACACCATTACTGCAGAAGATAAATTCACTAGTCATGAGCCAGGTGACAGGGAGATCAGTTACAAGGTTATTTTCACAGTTAAAAGGAGAAGTGTAGAGTACTGAATCTAAAAGAGAGGTAGTAAAGATGGAGAAGCAGGACAGATTGAGAGTCATTTCTGTAAGATTTAATGGTTAATATAGCTAGTGAGAACGAGAGAGTCAAATTAATTTCAGGAGTGTAGCTTTGGAGACAGGAAATGATAATGCATTTAATTTCGAATATGTTGAGCTTCAAGTTCCTGTGGAGTACTCAGGCTATTTAAATTCAGCAGAAACTCGTGTGTAAGTGTGCTTGTGTATGCACACACCTTGGGAAAAAAGGCTAGGGCCATGGTAGTATATTGATTAGCATATCATATGTCATTCAGGGTTCCAACAGGAAACTGAATGCACATTTAATAATAATTCAAATAATTCTATGATGTATTTATAAAGAGATCGAGTAAAAGGATGTGGGCAGGATAAAAATAAAAACCAAACTGATATTGGAGGAAGTTGTGACTAACATCAACAAAACTCATAACTCACCAAGAGAGGGGAGAAAAAGGTAAAGTTTGACTGATACTAAAAAATTTAATGTCATAAAATTTTAGACTTGGGCCTTAAAGATAATCCTTTAGAAGGGCGACAGTGTCCATATTTAAAAGGCTGTTATGACCCTCAATAGAGAGTAAGCAACTAAAATGTGTGTCTTTTTTCTCTTGAGTTTCAAAGCATGTGCTGGTTCCTGGATAAGATAGCATGTGAAGTGTTAATTTAAAGGACTCTTAACCTGGTTTTCTAGACCACACGTTATCCCTTACTGATCTTGAAGTTAAATGAAAGTGTATTTCCGTGGAGACAATCCACTGCTGAGAAAAGAGAATCTCCAAATCGTTTTAAGTACTAGGTTTTAAATGACACCACCACTGAGTAGTGATGGGACAGTATAGATGTGTAGTGATTTTAATGGAGCAGGCTCCTGTCTTCCCTCCTCAACCCATACTATCCTTATAAATGCTTTTGATACTAGTAAAAGTCAGCAGTGGTTCTCAATGGGGAAGGGTGTTTTGCCTGCCCCAGGGGACACTTGGTACTGTCAGGAGCTATTTTTGGTTGTCATAACTGGGAACGTGTGACTGTCATGTAGTGGGTAGAAGCCACGACTGTTAAGTACCCTTTAATGTATAGGAAACCTATACCTACAAGAAAGCATTATGCAGGCCAACATGTTCATAGTCAGGTTGCAGAGTTCTGAGGAGGGAAAGGGAAGGGCAAGGAGCATGTGTCTGGCTCCTGCTCACTGGTTCCTCAAAAACAAGTGTTAGCGATGCTCTGGCATCTAACATTCCTTGCATTCTTCATGAAATTGTAGGGTCTTCTAAGTAGAAGAAACCAGGGCTCTGTTTTATAGCTGAGTTTGAGAGTAGCAACCCCAAGAGATGTGATACCACACTGAAACAAGAATGGAGGAGCAGGATATATGGCAATGTGGGGAGGTGGATCTCAGCATAAGAGGATCCCCTATCCTCACTGCCATTCCCACTTCATTAAAGTAGCAGGTCAGCAATTCAGAATATTCCCGTAGACCCTGGTAGGCTGGGAGTGAGGGTCAGGTGCTTGCCAGTAACTAAATGCAGCATGGATAGAGAATGTCACGAAAGGCTCCATCAGGAAGAGGGTGGAAACCACTAGTGAAGCCTGGGGAGCAGAGGGGCCTGTGGTCCCACAGGGAGCAGCGAACCCAGCGCTGTCCTTTGCCATCTTCCAGGAGCAGCTCAGGGCAAAGAGATGGAGTCGTGTCCAGTCTCGGTCCTAGCTGAAGGCACACACACACAGCTCGGTGAGCTCCAGGAGCATCTATTTAGGGCTCTAGTGAGACAATTGAGGGATGGAGATGGGATTTAAATAGGATGATGACTGTTTAAATGACCCAGAAGAAGAGACAGAGAAGACCTCAACTGGACTCAATAAAAATGTCTGTTTGAGGTGGGGAGGTCAGAAACTTGGAGTGAGTTGAAAACAGCCCCATTTCTGAAAATCTGGATTTTATTGATATTAGTGATATTTCAAATCCACTACACATTTTAAAATTAATACTGGACATTCGATTTCTTTTCTTTTTTTTTTTTTTTTGCGGTACCGGGGATTGAACGCAGGGGCGTTCTACCTCCGT
>PVJS01010146.1:0-48699 GCA_004027185.1 Glis glis | reverse complement strand
AACGCCCCTGGGTTCAATCCCCGGTACCTCAAAAAAAAAAAAAAAGAAACTGAGGCTCAAAAATGTTAAGCAACTTAAAAATCTAATAGGTCCCAAACTAGCATTTGAACTCGTATCTCTGGCTTTAAAACAAGTTTTTCAAAAAAACACAACAATACGAGAAAGCTAGGGTCCAAGTGTTAAATTGCCTAGTAAAGAGAAACAGCCGTGGTCGGAGGTGAATGAAAGAAGACATCGTGCAGACGGAGCAGCCAGGGAGGCCCTGAGGACAGATAGATCTCCGTAGGTGACGAGAGTGCACACTGTTAGCAAGGGAGGGATGGCTGTCACCTCCATTTACAGGGTTACCCGTCTCGTTGGTGCATCTTGGAAAATGAGACACTCACACTGGCTGTGCTGCCTATGGCTACCCTGTGGTCCCAGGACAAGGAATAGGGGTGGGTGACAAGGAGTTACTGAGACAGCGGGGAGAACTTCAAAGATGACTGGAAATGATGAAAGAGTCTACTTACTTCCAGAACTCAAGAACAGGCCTGGCCTCAAGGTCAGGGGAAAGCCCATAGTGTAACCATAATTGTGTAAACATACCACATCAGAGAACAGTTTAAACATGCTATAGACAGCAACTGATATTTCAAACCTCTTTTTAGAGTGTTAGGAATTGGGGTGGTGTAGCTGGAGTTTTGAAACACCAGGCTAGATTTAGTAGACCTGGATTCTGCACTCTTTCCTTGAATGGGATTCCTGATTATAAGCACTGATATTAATGTATTGAGCCCCAGGCATCATATTTATCCTATCTTTTAGGTCATGGATAAAAAACAGATCTGTAAAGGGAGATTAGTAGAGTAGAGGAAGGAGACCAAGGGAGGGAGGAGGGGGAAGAAAGGGAAGGTACCTGGGAATGAAGTTGACCAAATTGTTATGTGCATGTATGAATACGACACAATGAATCCCACTTTTATGTATAATTATGATGCTCCAATAACATTTCTCAAACTGATCTATGAAAAGACTTTGAAAGATCTGAAGATTGGTATAGATGACGGGTTTTATTTTCAAGCAGCACTGACATGGTTACTACTGTACGAGGTCATCTCAGGGCGTTCATGTTCCACTCTTACGTGGTTGTGAACTTTTCTCTTGTCTTTAAAAGATTTATAAAATAAATACTTTATACTCTTTTCTTCTCTTCGCAATGATTTTAAACAGAACTAAATCATAGCCTTCTGGCCAGACTTTCCAAATAAAAGAGGAAAATGAAGCCAAAGGAAATCTCATTTGGGGCATAAAGCACTCATAAGATATGATGTGGTAATTGTTCAATTTTCGTGTTTTTAATAACACGTTTTAAAAGCACACGGGGTGAATTCCCACTGCACGCATGCTCTCTGATGGTGACCAGAGCCCGAAAGGTCTGTGAGCTACCAAATGAGCGCCTCCCTGCATCTCCACCGTATCCCACACCGAGTCGCCTGCTCAGCAGTTTTGCGACATTTTTAACCCACATTCCATCAGCTAGTTGTGATGGATTTTGTGTCTTATAGTTTGTATGACTAAGACAGTACACAGGTTTTTCATGATCTAGGTTGTCAGTATATTATTTTTCAAATATATTCCCTTCCTCCTGTTGAGACCCATTGTCCAGTGGGGAATGAGGCAAAAGCAACACCATGTCTATCGCTCAATCTGCTGAACCCGGATTTGAGGGTCAGTTTCAAAATCCTCAGCTTAGCACAAGCACTTTATCATCTCGACCTGTCATTTCCAAATATTTTGTAATAGTATAACTTATTTTTTTAAAGAAATCTTTCAGGCACAGGGATGTGGCTCAGTGGTAGAGTGCTTGCCTAGCATGCGCGAGGCCCTGGGTTCCATCCTCAGCCCTGCAAAGAAAATCAAACAAAAATAGAAATCTTTTTGCCAATGCTCAGTAAGTAACGCACATGCATGTGAACCAGCCTGCAGTTTCCCCAGCTCCCCCTTGCCGCACATAAGGCGCACGATCTTGCGACCACTCTCTTAAGACCACACTCTTTGTTATCCTCATCTCTGGAACAAACTCTTCACTTGGCCACGCAGGTGCCCGCAAAGCATCCTGGTTTGCAGTCCCGTGCCTCTGCCCATGCTGTGCTTCCACCGAGAATGCTCCACCATCCTCCCATCACCATTCTGATGGCGTTTGATTTGCCTTCGATACGAGCTTTTCCTGGAAATCTGCCCTGATTCCTTCACTTGCATTTCCTGAGCGTTCATTTTATTCCTATCAGAGAAGTTACTGCACTTTAATAGTTAATTTAGTCGTCTGACTCCCACACTGTAATTGTGTTCTTTTGGGAACCCATTCTTATTGATACTCTACCTCCAGCATTAGGCACGTGGTTAGTAATCTAATGATGGATGGATGGATGGATGGATGGATGGATGGATGGATGAATGGATGAACAGATAAAGGAATTTACTGATAGATTAAGTGAATGAAGTATCCCAGTACCTGAACTGAGAAGGAGAATAGGAGAAACTGACAGAGACGAGCATCCCCTTCGTATGGCCAGCTGGTCTGGAATTTGCCTGTGGGCTAGGAGTAGACCTGACACTTCCCAGAATACAGTCATCACTGAGCTGGCCCCAGGGACCCCAGCATGAGTCATAAGCCTTCTCCCCGTATCTGGTGCCATGTATTTATAGCTAATGCGGTGGTTTTTCACTTGTTAAACAGCAAAAGGAAAATGGTTGCATGAAGGCTAATGGAAATGGCTTTAATAATTCATTTTTAAAAGGCTTAAAAATGACAACTCATCTGGGAAGTTACAGAAACCTTTAGGCTGGAGTTTCAGCTAGAGGATGTGGCTCCCTGGACTGTCCTTCAGGGGTTAGATAGGGATGATCTGAAAGCTGGCAGGGAGGGGACCAGTGATACTTCTTTTCTCTGCTATTTTTTTTTCTTTTTCTCTTTTAAGCAACAAGCCTATCCCTGGCAGGAAAAGCGGTACAAGATGGTGAGAGTCAGTGAGCTGTGGAATGAATGAACTCCGCTACTTATTATGTATCAATTTTTTTTGGTTTATTTATTTATTTATTTTTTGCTTGTTGAACCCAGGGGCATTCTACCTCCAAGCTACACCCCCAGCCCTATTTTATTCTTTATTTTGAAACAGGGTCTCACTAAGTTGCGGAGGGCCTCACTACGTAGCTGAGGCTGGCGGGGAACCTTCGATCCTCCTGTCTCAGCCTCCCAAGTACTGGGATTACAAGCATGCACCACCACGCCCGGCCGATGTATCATTTCATTGTCCAGCACACTTTTCAAAATCATTCTTAGATATTGTTGAAGCTTCCTTTTTCTTATCGCTTGCTTGGCACACTGCCAATCCCAAATGGTTATCACAGAACAGAGACTTCTATGGAAGTTTTCTGTGAAAGTTTTTCCTTCCCGTAGGCGATTCCATCCATGGTTCTCAATGAACTCCCAGGAAAACGTTGAGAAAATTGAATTTATAAATGCAGCAATTCCCCTGTATGAGGAAAAAAAATGGAGCTTGCTTTTATTGAGCACCTACCGTATCCAAAACACTGTTAGGCAGTTTTTCATGATATATGCCAGGAAACTTTCACAATTAACATTTTACAGGTAAAGAACCAATCTTGGAGAGGTTTTGCAGTTTTCCCACCCACACAGCAAGTGGCACAGCTAATCCTCTATTCTTTCCAGTACTTGAGTGTGTTCTGAAGATGGTGCAGTTAGAAACCTTGTTAACAGAGGTGAGTGTAGTGGACGAAGCTGAAGGAGGTGCCCCAGGATGTGGATTCCTTCTCCTCCAGCTCCCCGTTCCTTCCCTTTCAGAGAAGATGAGCAAACCTGCTCCCCCACCCGGATACTCTATTCAGTGCCCAGATTGATATCAATAAAAGACATTGCATTTGAATAACAATTTAAGAATTCACAAAGAATTGGCATCCTATTGTTTTATCCTCATTTTACAAAGGAGTGGTTAAAATCCAGTTAGGTCTGTGACTTGCCCAAAGTCACATAGCTAATTAATATAATAGCAAAGGAATTTTAACTAAATCTAGAAATTCTGATCTCAGATACTCTTCCCACTACATCCTCAAGTGAGAACTTGTGATTTTTCATGATTTTTCTGCTAAGAGAATGGGGGAGGATTTCACTCTCCAGAGCTCCGTCTGCTTCTTCTCTTGAGAAAAGCTTATACTTTTCTTTTGTTTTTCGTTTTGTCTTGTTTTACTTTGGTACTGGGGGTTGAACCCAGGAGCATTCTACCTCCGAGCTACACCCCCCCACACATACACACCCTATTTTTTTTTTATTTTGAAAGAGGCTCTCTCTAAGTTGCTGAGGGCCTGACTGAGTTCTTGAGGCTGGCCTGGAACCTTTGTTCCTCCTGTCTCAGACTCCCAAGTACTGGAATTACCAGTGTGCACCACCACGCTGGTACACCAAGCTTATCCTTCAGAGGCATGAAATTTCTTAGGTTCTCACAAGCCTCTCCACAGCCTAAGGAAATTATTTGAATGTGCAGATGCCACTCCACACCTTGAAAATTCCGCAAATGAGTGTGGGGAACACACACAGTGGTTAAAGCATCGTTATTCATTCCAAATGATACAGGGCTGGTCCCCAATGCAGTAGATAAGGAAGGCTTAGAAATGCACCTGCAGAAAAGGAGCCATGGACCTTGTCCTCCCTGTGGTTTCTTACATAAGACAACCGGTCCAGCAGCTAACCCGGCCCAGCGATTTTCCATAAGGGAAAACTGTCAGCAAAAACTGTCAGAGCAGAAGGGAGGGAGGAACATCGAGGTTGTGCCTTCTTCTCATTTCACTTTAAGAAAATCCAGCTGAGGGAGGAGGGGTCACCCTCCTAGCTATGTTGGCTAAGACAGTACCATAGACAGTCCTACAAACAGATTTTACCAGTGGAAAAATTGTGATTGCTCCAGGTACTGGAGTAATCACACGGTGATAGGTCCTGGCTGCTCTTGGTAAGAGGGATGGCGGCTGCTCCTGCTGGCGTGCAGTAGTGTTGTGATTGGTGAGATGTTCACTGGTGGCGAATCAGAATGACGAAGGTAGAAGACAAAGCACTGGCTTATATGCTAATGGTAGCACATAAAAATATGTGGTTAATATTTCATTTAAGGAATAGAGAACGAGCTGGCCTTGCTTTATGGTCTTTAGAAGTCTCGGAAAAGGAAACAAACATGGCAGGCTCACAGTAGTCAAAGATCCACCTCCAGGAATGCTGGATGCTTCCTCAGAGTGTAGAGCTCCGCCTCCTACCCTCTGCCACATGAAGGCTGTGGAGTGCAGTTCTAGGTTTCATTGTGAGTGCAGCACAGTTACCAAGAAGAATAGCACCTCAGCCAGTCTCCAATGTCAGGGTCCTGATAAAGAAACAGTGCATCTTAAGACACGGGGTAGAGTATTCAAAGGGACAAACGTGAGTGCCTTCAACTCCACATTCCTCTGAACACAGAAGCAGCAGCATCGGCCCCTTTCTTGAGAGAGTAGTCTCCCTGGCGTGCAGACCCTACAAGGCCTCCACCAGATGTGGGAGCTTCACCAGATGTGTTTGTCCTCAGATCTGTTTCTACCTCCCACAAGCAGCCGACCGAGGAAGGAACATGTCGCTGGGCTGGCTGTTTGTGCAGCCAGACAATGCACTGCTGTCACCTTGCAGCCTCTCTGAAGACACGAGGATGGTCAAGGAAATCCTCCCAGCAGACTGTTTACAATCAGTTCTCCTTTTATCAGGAGATAAATGGCTTAAATATGGCTAAATGTGTTCACTTGGGCAATGGTGAATGGTTTGGTGGTCTGGGGCCTGGAAAAGACAAGACTGGAAGAGCAGAGACCAGAAAGTCTAGGGAAGAGCCAGAGAGGTGGACCTGTAGGAGTTAATACGAAGTGGGAACCACTCTGTCTAGTATTATCACTTCCTTTTGTTGTCCCGAATATTTAACACATAATTTGATGTGTAGTTACTATACCTTTGTGAATATGGAGAACTATTCCTTCATTTAGTAAAAAAAAAAAAAATTGTACTGGGGATTGAACCCAGGGACATTCTACCTCTGAGCTCCATCCCCAGCCCTTTTTTAAAAATCTTGAAACAGCCGGGCGTGGTGGTGCACGCTTGTAATCCCAGTACTTGGGAGGCTGAGACCAGAGGATCCGGGTTCGCGGCCAGCCTCAGCTACTTAGTGAGGCCCTCCGCAACTTCATGAGACCTGGTTTCAAAATAAAGGATAAAAAATAGGGCCGGGGGTGTAGCATGGAGGTAGAATGCCCCTGGGTTCAATTCCCAGTACCGCAAAAAAGGGTCTTGCTAGGTTTTAAAAATATAGCTAATAAAATGGGAATGCTCTCAAATACTTTTTCTTTACCATGAGGATGAATTTAACATGTTAACTTGACTAAGTTATGGTGCTCAGTTGTTCAATCAAATCCTAGTCTAGACGTTGCTAAAAGTGATAGTTTGTAGATGTGATTAACATTTACATCAGTTAACTTACCCTGTTCAATGTAGTGAATGGGCTTCTTCTAGTCAGTTAAAGGCCTTAAAAACAAGAAACTCGTTATTTCCTGAAGATGAAGAAAATGTACTTCAAGACTATAACAGAAATCCTGCCTGAGTTCCCAGCCTGCCTGCCTGCCCTTTGGATTTGGGACTTGAGACTGTGACCTCAACTCTTGCTGGCTGGCCTGCCCTACAGATTTCAGACTTACCAGGCCCCACATTGGACAACTGTATGACCCAGTTCTTTAAAATTACTCACGCATATTTTCTTCTTAGACAGATTACTGACTTCCTTTGAACCTTTGTTTCCTCCTCATTAAAATGGTTTTACTAGTACCCACCCCAGTACTGGGAGGGTTGATGACATTTTGCAAACTCTGAAGCCATGTGTCAATACTGGTTGTGGTTATGGCCCCATACAGATACAATCTCCCTGAGCAAAATCTAAGGACAGGACTTCCTGAGCTCCCTGGATCTGCCTCAGAGAATCTTCCACATGTGCTTGGCAGCGGTGAGAGGATACTCAAGAGTATCTGTGCAAATGTGTGTCACCCTCCGTGCATTCTGCTCCTGCATCCGTGAATTGCGCACGATGACGGCCCCTCCGCTAGAGGAGGGTGAACCGTGACCACTGCAGCGCCCGTCGAGTCTCGTATGTGGTCACCTGCCAGCTGTTTTTTCTATACCTATAGGACGGTTTTTGTTTGTTTGTTTTTGTTGTTTTGGTTTTTTTTTTTTTTTTGGTAGTACTGGGGATTGAACCCAGGGCTTCATGCACATTAGACAAGCTCTCTACCCCTGAGCTGCATTCCAGCCCTGTTCCTTTTATTTTGAGACAGTCTTGCTAAGTTGTCCCAAAGTGGCCTCAAACTTGAGGTCCTCCTGCCTCAGCCTCCTCCGTGAGTCGCTGGGATGACAGGCATGTGCCACTGCCCCTAGCTGGAATGTGTTTTTTTTTTAATTGGCTAAAATTTCTTATTGTTCCCAACATTTCTTTTTTTTTTTTTCCCCAGCCCACCCCATTGCTCTTCCTTTCTGCTAGAGGAAAAGAAGATCCTGCTTTGTGGAAGCAGCAGCAGAAGGAGAAACCCAGGTTCAAGAATTAGCAGGTTGAGGTTTTATTGCGTTTATGTCCAGGTTAGCTGAGGAAATTTGACCTTTTTGTGTTTTAGTTTGCTCACCTGTGAATCTGGTTAATAGTGCCTATCCAAATGACTATATGGTTATTAGAGTAAATAAAGAAATTAATACGTATAGGAAACTCTGCACTAGGCCCTGTATTAGACAGTTTACATAAAGAATTTAATTAAGATAAACTTGGATATGTGCAAACACTCTTTGAAAAGTTTAATCCTGTTTAGAACTTTCAAATATGTCATTTTAATGATGTGCTGTTGGAGGAACTCGGTTCTGAGATTTGTGTAACTTTTATTAGGAATTATTAAAAGGAAAGAAGAGGAAAAGAAAGAAAGGAGGCTGAAGTTTCAAATTACCAACATGTCAGGATATTGCTTTGCAGTAAATTCTTCTTTTGCTGGGAGTGGGGGTGGGAGACTGAAGAGGGTTTTGAGGTCAGACAGGGTCAGACAGGGTGGGGACAGTTCACTGCAGGAGCTGTGGATGAGCGCTCAGGCTTTGGTCCAGGGACTCCCATGTGGAGGCAGGATGTAGCAGGTAAAGGTGTGGCCCCTGAGCCAGGCTGCTGGGCTTGAATCCCAGCTCTATGGTCACCACCATGTTCCAGTCCTTCATCTGTAGAATGGCAGTGTTCCACCTCAAAGGACTGTGGGAAGATTAATGGTTTAGCTTATAAAATGAATGGTGGGAAGCACCGTAAAGTGGCCACAGGAACTGGAATGTCTGCTCTTCTGGAATAGAGACGAACAGAGTATCCACTGAGGACATAAATCATCAATTGAAGAAGTGAAATGCCCTGGGACAGGGAGACAGGCCGGTTTCATTGAAGGGTTGTGTGAATCATGATTAGCCATGAATTAGTGATGGTTGAATCTTGGTAATAGTTACATGGAGATTTGCTATACTGTTTTCTCTACTTTTGTAAACACTGGATATTTTCCTTATTAAGAACGTTTTTTAGCTGGGCATGGTGGTACATGCCTATAATCCTAGTACTTGGGAGACTGAGATAGGAGTATCACAGGTTTGAGGCCAGCCTCAGCAATTTAGTGAGAATATTTTGTGTGGGGCAGGGAAGAGGTACTGGGGATTGAACTTTGGGGCACTCTACCTCTGAGCTACACCCCCAACCCTTTTTATTTTTTTGTTTTGAAACAGAGTCTCATTAGGTTGCTGAGAGTCTTGCTATGATGCTGAGACTGTCCTCAAACCTGTGATCCTCCTGTCTCAGCTTCCCAAATACTGGGATTACAGGCATGCATCACCACACCTGGCTAAGAATGCTTTCAAAAACAAACATTGGCCTGAGATATCCACTGGTTCCATGTCTGAATGCTTCGTTTCAGTTCGCCCTCTATCTGACCATTCATTGGTCTGGGAGGTTGAGAATCAATACAATGATAGAGTTCTGTTCACCTCACACTCATATTTTAGGAAGCATTTGATTCATTAAATATTTGAACTAAACCACATCAGAAATAATTTTGCTAAACTCTCTGATCTCAAGTTGTGATCATCATTATAAATGTTTATTAGTAACTAATTAGATGATTGAGTGAGAAAGTAGATGTTTGACAACAAGAAGAAAATGTGACTAAATTTCAAGTCACATTTAGGAAGTAACTTCTGTATAAACAAATGCAAAGGTTGTGATACAAAGAGAGACAGGGTCAAGGCCTCTGGTCTGCAAATAAGTATTATTTATTAGCAAATCTTTCTAAGTTAAACAGTAGCTAGGTATCTTAGCTGTTGTGTTTAATGATTAGTTTACTTAACCCCACAACACTAACCTGAGAGCTGAGCTCATTTATTTTTCATACACGTTGTGAGCAATTGCACCTGTGATTCTGGACAGAGCCCTCCCATGAGGAGTTAATGAAGCTCAATAGGTAGGCAAATGTTTCTAGAACTTATACTATTTCTTGATTTCACACTGTACTCAGGCACTGGCTGCCAATAGATTTTTGTTGTTGTTGTTGTTTCTTAAAAAAAAAACAATAGTCAAGACAAGACTCACATCCTGACATAGCACATGTCCTGGTGTGCTAGAGTTCTCAGAGATCATCTGCTGGTCTTGATTCACTGGTGGGGCAGTCAGTGCCCCCATCGGTGCCCATACGAGAAACATGGCCACCTTGGGTCCTAGAAAGTTTGGGTTGGCCTCTTTCCTCATGCCCATCAAGGAGCTGGCACCCTCCATAGTATGTTGTAAATCCTTTTCTCTTTTTCTAGAATAAAAGATGTATAGAACTCTGAAAAAAATAATAAGTGCCATCGATGCTGGTGGTAAGGTATGGAAAATTTTGTAGTTTAAACATTCTAACTCACTTCTAATTCTCATCAAAGTGAAGTACAAGGTTTGAGACAGACCTGGGTCTCAATCCAATTTCCACGAGTCACAAGTTATATGACTCTTGGCAAGTGTCTTAAGCTGTCTGAGCCGCATTTTCTCATTTGTAAAGGAGAGTTAATGCCAGTCTCCAGTGAACTGGTAAATGTTTAACAATTAGCTCTCAAGGTTATCAGGAAAAAAAAGCCCTGATTTGAAGGGTTTGCTGATTTCCATGGTATAGTTATTCCCACTATGGCCTGCTCCAGGCTACCAACAGGTCATCCCAGAACACGGCAGGAAGAGAGAGGCAACAGCAGCTCCCCCTACCCAGTGTCTCCACCCCAGAGACACGGTGGACCCCAGGACCCCCGGAGCCAAGATAATAATGAACTCTAGTGACTAAGTAACTAGGAAGCAGAGTATTTTAAGTTTGTGTTACTTTTCTTTTTCATATAGATTATTTAACTGTAAGTTTATATAATTTGATTTATAAATGATGGCAGAATGTAGAATCCAGCTCACCAAATCCCTGGGAATTGAGCATTCGGCCTTCGGGAGCGGCATGGCCTAGTTCTAGCACGCTGCTACGCATCCTGGCTCTCGGATTTCCTAAACACTGCGGTGTAGAGGTTTCTCCATGATACACATCCACATCTTAGGATGCAAGACTGGAATGCAACCAAGTATACTGTCCATTCTTCTGCAGAACGGTCAGAGCTGCTGGCCTTCCTGCTAGCAGCACCTGCGGATTTGCACATCTTCCCAGACAAGATGTTCCACCGAGGGGCAGGAAAAGTGTGTATGGATACTACCATGTCATGCAGGGTTTGAAGCAGCAGGCAGGCATCCAACTTGAAATGTGGACTAGTTAGTACAGTGCGTCGTGGTCACAGCAGAATCAGGTATGTAGCATGATACTATTCATTCAAATGCGTACAGAACAATGCACTTTGTTTCCAAGAGTATTCAAATAAAAAAAAATGCACATCAGATAGATTGGTGTGATCCAGGCATGGTGGCACACTCCTGTAATCCCAGTACTTGGGAGGCTGAGACAGGAAGATCTCAGGTTCAAGTCCAGCCTTGGCAACTTAGTGAGAACCTCAGCAACTTAGCGAGACCCTGTTTCAAACTAAAAAAAATAATAATAATAAAAAATAAAAAGGGCTGGGAGTGTAGCTCAGAGGTAGAGTGCCAATATCTAGAGAGAGAGAGAGAGAGAGAGAGAGAGAGAGACATTGAAGTGGTTGTCCATGGAAGTTAGAGATTCAGTGTGTCAGTGACCTGCTTCCAAGCTTGTATTCCCATTGCCTGTAATAAATCTGTGCCAGCTTACGCATTTATCTAACTTATTTTCCAGGAAAAAAATCACATGAAAACTATGTTTACTGTATTTCTACAGTCAAGCAGTATAGGAGCTATATACGGCAATCTTCAAAGCTTATTGCCACGATAGCTAATTTATCTGTATGCTGGCAGTAGGTATCATAACAAGTGCAGAGTAATAAGCAATTTTGATGCTGTCTTGTGTACAGTATCCCTCTGAACCTTCAGAGCAAAGATTTGAAGCTGAAAGGAGCCGAGTGTTTTTCCCAAGATGGGCGAAGTAGCAGGAAGGGCTGATGTGGACTTTGCTGGGTAGATGCAAAGCCATTTCACTACTCTCTCATACATTCTTTGTCCCCCCAAAATATCAGCAAATATAACAATGATTAGCTTACAAATGTGAAATGTTTTGTATTTAAGTAATGGGGAAGCTGGTAAGTACCTTGGAGATTTTAGAAAACCCCTTGCTTTTATTTGCACGAGAAGTATAACAAAGCTTAGAAAACTCAAGTTTTTAATTTTTTTTTTTGTGGCACTGGGGATTGAACCCAGGGAAATTCTACCTCTGAGCTATACCTCCAGCCTGCCCCCCTTTTGAAACAGGGTCTTGATACGTTACTGAGACTGTCCTCGAACCTGTTATCCTCCTGTCTCAGCCTCCCAAGTACTGGGATTATAGGCGTGCACCACCATGCCTGTCTTCAAGTTTTCTAATTTTTTCAAGGTCACACAGCAAATTTTCCAAATATCCAGGATGGAATGCTCATCTAATGCCTGGCTTAGACAGGGCAGTTAGGGGCAGAAGGGGTGGAGCAGTTGCATTCAGGATTTTTGTGTAACTGAGAAAATGTCATTTATAATCCATGGGAAGCTGTTTAAAAACTCAATTCTAGGTGTGAATTTAGTTATAGAGTTTTCCCAAACTTTACAGTTTGTTTCTTGATTTCCCCCCAAAGGAATAATCATGTTCTTATCTGTGATCAACCTCTTTTCTACACCACCATCCTCCCTCCCACCAAAGTTTTGATTTTCTAGGAGATTGACTCAGCAGTTCACTAACTTCTGTTCAGAAGTTTGATGTTCCAGGTATTATGGGTCTTGGGGTTTGATGCCTTTCCATGGTGGAAGAAGAGTCAATCTAGGATTTACATCAAGGCCGCTGTCTATGAAGTGTACCACCACACCCCACTCACCACCAGCAATGGGATGGACCCTCGAAGTCAGCCAGTGGGTGGCCCATCTCTAAAATCCATTTTAAAGTATGCTTCTAGGATGATTTCTCATACCAACTTCTGTAGACTGGGATCCTTGCAAACAGACTGAGCCACAGAGTTGAATGCAGAACGTTTATTGGGAGTACTTCCGGGAGATACGCCTTTGCAGAAGTAAGAATGGCAGGAATGAGTGGAGGGGGAAGCTGGACATGGTGTGGTTGCAACAGAGGCCTCAGCCGACATGAAGCCTGCATGCACAGATCCCTGTCTGCCCTGGAGGCCCTGAGAACCTTCAGACCCACAGGACTCCACGGCTCACGCGAGGATCCCCAGGGACCTCTGGGCAGTGTTGGCCTTTCACTTATTCCAGATAGAAGCAAGGAGGCCAGTCATTGGCCCAGGACTGCTCCTGGGGAAGGAGCATAATGTCAGGTGGGACAGTTTCTACCATGACAGCAACCCCCAGTGAGGAGCCAGCATGTCCACTGTATTCAGCAAGCCATGGACGTCCCTTGCTGTGTTTGGCTCTGGTACCTGCATTCTGTTAGGAGACTTTTGGTTGTAAGGAAATCCAACTATCTTAAGCAAAAACAAACACACAAAAAAGAACTCAAGCATAAGCAACACACACACACACACACACACACACACACACACACACACACACACACACACTAAAAGGGACTTGTTGGCTTAGCAACCAAAAAGTGGGGCTGGCTTCAGGCATAGCTTGATTGCAGGACTTACGTGATATCTCCAAGACCCAAGGTCTCTATTTTCCGTCTCTCAGCACCTCCTTCCACAGCCCTGGCCTTGTTCTTCTGCAGGGGATGGATGACTGAGAGGAGGTGGGGGTCCAGCCTTCCTCCCTGGCCCAGCACCCAGGTCCTGGAAAATGTGATGTGCTAATTGGCTCAGGGCCTACGTGGACCACACGGACAGAGTTGGGAAGCAGATGGTTCTCCAGGCAAAGCCACCGATGACCACATCAGAGGCCCTGGGTCCATTTTTGAGGTAAGAAAATGGGCGCTGGGCGAGATTGAGTGACGAACCTCTGGTCACAAACTCAATAGCCATTGGAGGGATTGCGTGATTGGGGCATGGCTAGAAAGTGGTGGTTCTGGAGTTTGACGCTGGGCCTGTGCAGCTCTGAAGTGGGTATTTGCATTCCTATGCTAAATACTGACTGCATAACCTTGGCCCCATCACCTACCCCTTCTAACCTTGTCCCCAAATGTCTGGTGCTCCTCCTTTCATTATTGGTGAGTGAGGATAGGCCAGTCCTCCTCTGGGCACTCAGGTTCCCTTGGCTTATTTACACCCAGGGCTCTATATCTCATCCCGCATGGAAGATAACGGATGGCTTGGCCTGAATCATGTAGTTCATTGACCAGTTCAAGCCCTCTTCCTCCTTTACTCAGCTTCCCCCAGTTACCATTGTTCTCTGCTTCATTACAAAACAAATACTTTTCTCCACCATATTGACCCCAAATATCTCATCAATCCACTTGTGGCCCTGAAAGCCAAGTGTTTATTCAGGCTGACTACAAACAAAAGCTACTTTGCCAGGTTGCGGCTGCCCACAAGCCAGCCACATCACCTTTTACAGGACTGGTCGGGTATTTTTATTTTTTAAATGGTGAAGTCTTTTAAACATATTATGTTGGTGGCGCATAAATGTATGACCCTGACCAATTGTCCGTTGTCATTTTAACCCATACTTCTAGTTTTTCCAACTTCTGTCACTGTATTGGTATAGTTGTAGGATTATGTCATTCTAATTTTATATTTTCTTTATTTTACTTCAAAAGTTTTTCTATTCTGTTAACTAGGACCTCACCATTCTAATTACAGTTTTGTATTCAAAAAGCACTTATTAGTTCATTTAGCAAAACTTTTATTTAATAAGTACTTCGCTATTCCTCTATGAGCTACTTCCAGGTTTATTATTATAAATAATACAATAAGTATCTTTGCACTCACATGTCTCCTGGCCTTTTGGATTATTTTCATAGGATGAATTCCCCAAAGTGAAATCATTAGGATGAGCAATTGTAATGCTGTTAAAACTAACAGTCAACCTGTGGTGGTGTATCAGTGAACCTGATCTTTCTCATGATCTTCGTCATTCATATATATATATATATATATATATATATATGAATAAAATTCATGAGATAAAATTCATAGATGTATGTGTTTGTTTTTTGTTGTTGTTGTTGTTAAATGTAGGACCCCTCCATGAACTGGCTTTTGCCTGTCTCTCCCTCCTAATTTCCCAACATTCCCCAACGTTCCATTCTCCCATTCCTACTCAAACAAAATATAATTTTTTAATGTGTAAGCTATCTTGTTTTGGACATTCAATTCCATAGTGCTGTACTGGAGCAGGACCCCGGACACATGACTAAAAGGCCATTGTCAACCATCATGCCCTTCGCGAATGCTATGGACTGAATGGTGCCCCTCCCCAGTCCATATGCTAAAGCCTGAACCCCCAGTCTGATGGTATTTGGAGAAAGGATCATGGGAGGTAATTAGGTTTAGATGGGTTTATAAAAAGAGACAACAGAGAGCTTGGACTCTTCCCCTCCCTCTTTCTCCTCCATGTGAGCACACAGCAAGAAGACAGCCATAGACGAGCCCGGAAGCAGGTCCTTATCAGTCACTGAATCTGCAAACACCTTGATCTTGGACTTCCGAGCCCCCAGAACTGTGAGAAATCAACGTCCACTGTTTAAGCCACCAGGTCTGTGCTATTTTGTTCCAGCAGCCCAAGGTGACTGATACACTCAGGATCCATCAATCTTAACGTTTATAATGCTAATAGATAATTAAATGGATATCTGAACAGATAATTTACAAGTTACTGTGTTTCCACATTTCTTACTGTATTTGCTTTTCATGACAGCCTTGTAAATATGCCCATTTTCTAGGACAATAAAGGTTAACAGGGGCATTGGGAGCACTGTAAGCATTTCAAGATGGCTTACAGGTGAGGGATGTCATGTGAGGGAAGTCACTGGACAGATGAGGGGACTCCAGAGGCCAGAGCGTGAGGGCCTCTTGTGCCAGGCTCGGGAGTCTGGTCTTTGGACTAGTGAGGTTCGTGTGTGGGAAGTGTCAGCAAAGGAGCAACTCCATCAGATCAACACGCTGGGAACCGCTCCGACGGCAGCGTGGCCGGCATGGCTAGGAGTAGGAATCTCAGCGGGGAGACTTGCAAGAGAGACTGACAAGGGCCCGTGGGAATGCCAGGCACAGGCATGAGGATGCCAGGTTGGGGGAGACCTCAGAGATCATTCAGCCTTCCACTGAAGACACAGAGGAGCAGAGGCAAGAAAGGATTGTTCAGGGCACTCCAGCTCGTGCAAGATGGCACTCAGCAAACATTTATTGAGTCCCCCATGAGCCAGGCACTGTGCTGAGCACTAGGGATAGATTCACTGATGTGCAAGAGACATGCTCTCCATTCACAGTTTATTAAGGAAGATGGGTATTTTCAAATTAAGTAATTACAGCATATGATGGTGCCCCCATGGAGATGTGTGGTACTGTGAATTGGTGGACCAGGGCTCAGGAGTGGAGCGACCTGACCACAGACCAGTTCCCCCCACCCCCCGCCTGGGCTTCCTCATGGCCTTATTTCATGGGCACATTGGTGATCATTGGATGACTGTTCCCTAATTTATCTATCAGAATAGGAACTCCCAAGGCACAGGCCAGCCATCTGTAACCCTGTGTGGACCATCTGACATCTTAATTGGGGTTATATGATAATATTAAGAGTAATAATGTTCTTATTTAAACAGCTGATAATATAGTAATAAATATTCATTTCTTTTACAAAAATACCACCATAGGGCTGGGTGGAGCTCAATGGTAGAGTGCTTGCCCAGCATGCATGAGTTCAATCTCCAGCACTGATTAAAAACAGAACAAAACAAAACAAAACACAACAGAAAAACAAAAAAAAATAAGAGAAAAGAAAACATCACAGCTAGCTTCAGAGTCAGGGCCTTACACAGGCTAGGCAAGTGCTCTACCACTGAACTACATCCCCACCCTAATGACAGTATTTTTTGAAGGTTTAAAGAAAAATTGTTTCCTCCTTATACACTCTTCATGGTGATGATAAAGGCTGCGGTGTGTGTAAGGACTAGCTGTCCTTCCCGTCCACCAGCTTTGTCCCTCTGTTCCTTACTTAGACCGCCTCGTACAGTCCCCATTTTACTGCCTCTGGTCAAGATTTCTATGGAGGGAACGAAGAGAAAGAAGCATTTGTGTGATCCTGCAGGGATCGGGGAGAGCATTTTTTCATTTGTCCTGCGCCAACTCACACAGCCAGGAAGATGTTCTGATCCTGCACTCTGAGACCCTCTGCTGCCCATATTATCCATCAATTATGATCCCCAGAACTTTGCCTTTGACCCCCACTCCATTGACAGATGTCCGCAGGGTTGAGAACCTGCGCTCAGACCATTTGAATCCCACCTGACCCCGGGCCTCCGTGCAGCAAGTACAGCTGGAGTGATGCTCCAGAATCCTGCACCTCTGTGCCACATAGGAAGAGATATCCAAATGGCCAGTGGGCATATGAAAAGTGCTGAGCCTCACAGTTAAATAAGTTACTATGTATTCCTGGAACACATTATTACAGCATTGCTATGGCTTGAATATGGTTTGTCCCCCAAAGGCTCATGTGCTGAAGACTTGGTCCCAACGAAATGGTATCTATAGGTGGGGGAAGCTTTAAGGGATGGGGCCCAGTGGGAGGTGATTAGATCACTGGGGCACCACCCTTGGAAGGGATCAATGACCATCTTTTGGGAGTGGATTAGGTTTCTCGGGCTGGGTTGGTTACTATGACAGCGGGTTGTTATGAAGCAAGTTTGGCTTTCTCAGCCCCCCCTCTTGCTTCCTCTCTTACGGAGTGACTTCTGTCTTTCAAATGCTCCTGCCATGTGATGCCATCCACCACAAGGCTCTCACCAGAAACTGATGCTGATGACATGCTCTTGGACTTCCAGAACTGTGAGCTAAGTAAACCTCTTTTCTTTATAAAACATCCAGTCTCAGGTTTTTTGTTGTCATTGTTGTTGTTATAGTCACACAAAACAGACTAAGGCAAACATCAATCCCCATCAAAACATTAGACTATGACTCTTAGCAGATGGTAAGCGATCATTAGTAATAACTAAGAATCAGCATGGCTTTTCTAGGGAAAGATTACTTATCATTAATCTCATTTCCATCATAAGAGAATCACTGGGTTCATAAATAAAGGGAATGTCACAGGCATAACTCAATTTTCACGAAGCCTACATTCTAGTTCAATTATGGGATTAATACTTAAAAAAAACTACCAGGTTATTGAACTTGTCAAGCCAACCTCAAAGAAACTCTATTCATCAGCCTGTCTATTATAAACCGTGATTGATCGCTGGATGAAAAGATAGAAAACTTCCTTTCCAACTGTGCAGCTGACCCAGAGCTGGAAGAAGAGTTGATATGCTGCCTTTCAGACTCTGATTTTCAAGGAAGTAAACACATTCCAAAAGGGATCTGAAGCAAGATGAAAAAGAGTAGGTTAAAAAAAAAATTTAGCAACACATTCAGGAGGGAGTGGCTCTGGCCTGAGAGTTTAGTTAAGAAAGAGCCAAAGTTTTAGCCAAGTGCAATGTAAATACGAGGCAACAATGTGCTGTGGCTGTTTGAAAAGCTGACGAGATTATAACCAGTGGAGTGTCCACATCAAGTGGACGACAGTCTTGCAGTGTCCTGCGCCTGTCAGACATGGCTGACCACTCCTCAATTTGAGGCATCTCATTTTGATAGGAAAATGATAAGTACTGACCAGAGCACAAGTAGGATTGTGACTGGTCAAGTGGGGAATGGTGGGAAGACATGGGTCTTAGAGGGAAGGTGGGAGCCGTTAGGTATTTGGATGGCTCTCAGAAGAAGAAGGTTCTTTTCATTGATTGGCCAGTGGGTCACTTTTCCAAATGTGCTGTGCAGAGCAAAATTAAGATGAAATTCATAGGATGGTAGATTTCAAGTTAAGACAGGGTTCCTACAGTCAAGGCCAATGAAACCTGGAAGGGGCTTTCTGGTAAAGTATTAGACAAAAGAGTCCCAGAATCCAGGCCTGGTGGTGCTGTAATCCCAGTATTGGGAGGCTGAGACAGGAGGGTCTCAGGTTTGAGGCCAGCCTCAATAATTTAGGGATATCCTAGCAACCTAGCAAGACTTTGTTTCAAGATTAAATAAATAAATAAATAAATAAATAAATAAAAAGGCTGGGAGTGTAGCTCAGAGCTAGAATGCCCCTGTGTTCAATCCCCAGTACCAAACAAAGAATCTCTCTCTAAGCTCTGAATCATCCCCTTCCCTTGAATGTGGTGGGCAGAACTGAATATGGTGTATTTCATCCCCACAATTAAGTAAAAGGGTGAAGGAATGATGCAGATATATTGAATGTCCCAATAAATTGACTTCAAATTAATCAAAAGAGATAGATTATCCTGGTTGTGCCTGTACACGTCAGGTGAGCCCTTACAAGGGACCGAGTCCTCGCAGGAGATTTGAAGTGCAAGAGATCCTTTTACTGGCTTTGTCAGCTGTTCAGTTGCAGGAGGGCCTGTGGGGGCAGCAGCATGGCAAGGAACTCTTGGCCTCTAGGAGCTGAGAGTGGGCCCGCTGACAGCCAGCAAGAAAATGGGGACGTCAGCTATACAACCACAAGGAAATGAATTCTGCCTGCAATACACGAGCCCAGAAGAAAACGCTGAGCCTTAGGTGTGAACACAGCCTGGACTGCACCTTGATTTAGGTTGGTCAGACCCTGACCAGAGAATTCAGAGAACCTATGCCCAGATTTCTGACCCAGGAAAAGCAATAAATTTTTGTTGCTTTCAGCCACTAAGTTTGTATCATATAGCAATAGAAAACTCATAGAGGAGTGAGAAACCTGTTTGACCTGTCCCTGCCACTGTCTCATGATAGCCCACATTTTCTATCTCATTGCAATAGAAACAAAACAATGTAATGTACCCTTTGCTCAATTTATGTTCCCTCTGTGTTAAGTGTGGCAGGCCCTGGGTAGAGACCTACCTCTGCCAGGTGTCTGGCAGTAGAAGCAGGTAGATATGTGGGCTCTTTCCTCATTGCACCAATGGGCAGTCTGGTGCTGAGGCTGAGGAAGAGAAAGAAGGCTCGCAGGGGCTGCGACCAGGACCAGGCAACTGCCAAATGCCCTCTCAATGGCCATACTCTGAGGCTATGCAAAGCATTGTTTTATGAATGACCCACGGGCTGATTATAAAGCATTCTTATCTGTTCTTAAAGTGACAAGACTGCAGGAGCCCAGGTGGGAGGCTCTATAGTTCAAGAGAGAAGATGATGGTGGCCTGCTCCTTGGGAGGGTGGCTGGGGAAAAATGGTGGATGAAGCGGTGTTTAAGAGGGAGACTGAAAGACTTACTGATTGAATCAAAGGGGCTCAAGAGGCAGAGAAAAATGAAGATGGTCCCCTTCTTTCTTTCCTTCCTCCCTTCTTTATTTCTTTCATTTCCCCCTCCCTCCCTCCCTTCCTCCTTTCTTTCTTCCTTTCTCTCTTCTTCTTTCTTTCTTTTTCCTTCCTTCCTTCCTTCCTTCCTTCCTTCCTTCCTTCCTTCCTTTCTTTCTTTCTTTCTTTCTTTCTTTCTTTCTTTCTTTCTTTCTTTCTTAATTTGGGATGAGCCCCAGGGGCATTCTACCACTGAGCTACACCCCAGACGTTTTTTCTTTTGAAACAGGGTCACACGCTGGCCTAGAACCTGAAATTCTCCTGTCTTGGCCTCTTACCATGCCAGGCTTCTCCTTTTTCTTTCTGGAGTAACTGCTAGAGTGGTCATGCTCTTCCTGGTGGCAAGATGGGAGCAGGTGCCGCGTTGTTTGGGGGTGTACATTTTGGGTATCAGTGGGACAACCAAGTAGGCAGGGTTAATGGGTCTGGAGGTAGGTATGGGACTAGGTATGGTTTAGGATGCATTGGCATATACATAGTGTGACAGTTAATTTTGATTTTTGACTTGATGGATTAAAGGATGCCTAGAAAATTGATAAAGCCCACTTCTGGGCATGTCTGCGAGAATGTTTGCAGAGGAGATTGGCACATGGGTCAGCAAACAGAGCAGGGAAGACCTGTCCTGAACATGGGCAGCACCATCCGATAGGCTGGGGGTTGGGATGGAACAAAAGAGGAAGAAGGGGGAAGCTGACAGGCACGTGCACTTTGACCCTTCGTGAGACGCTGCATTCTTGGCTGTTGCTGCTGCCTTGGACATCGGACTCCGGTTTCTTTGGCTTTGGATGCAGACTTGCACCAGACCCTCTCCAAGAAGGTTCCAGGTATCATTGGTCCCTCTTGTTCTGAGGCTCCAGTTTCTTGGACTGAGCAGCTACTGGTTTCCCCAGTGCTCTAGCCTGTAGATGGCCATTGTGGGCAATCCGGTCTCTGATCACGTAAGCCACTCTAATAAATCCTCTCTTATAATTATATATATATATTCTAATGCAGATGAATCCTGGGTACATGTTTCCACCATCCAGGGAGAGTGTGTATGGTGAGACTGGAGAAGTGTGAAAGGATCCTGGGGAACACTTACATGTGAGAATCAGCCAGATAAGAACAGACTGGCAAAGCCAACCGAGATGGAGCATCCAGGGGTAGATAGGAAATAAAGACAATGTGACATCCTGAAAGCCAAGGGGCCTAGTAAGGAGCAGAGGAGCGCTAAGTACCACACAGGCAGGGAAGGCGGGTGCTGCACAGGCTCTGAGAGGTGTTGATTGGATTTGACATCAAGAAGATGGCAGGAAACCCTGGACAGAGCCCTTTCAGAGGAGTACTGGGGCAGCGTGAAGGCATTCCAGGTGACAAATGCGACATGAAGTGATTTAAATAGAGGACCATTCTTTTCAAGACCTTTGTGCACGAGGGGCAGTGGGGAGACTGGGAGGAGGAGACCGGGGGGCGGGTGTTCTGGGGATGAGAACCCAGACGAATTTGAATTCTGATGGAAAGGAGTTAAGACAGGTGGAGAGTCTCTGGATTCCAAATATAAATCAGTATCTATTTTTTATTTATCCACTTAAAAACTTTCTTGGGCACTGACCATTTGTCAGGTCCTGGGCTAAGTAGGTTTTCCTCAAGGGAGAAAGGCTGCAAAGGAAGTCTAATGGCTTTCCAGCCTATTCTTAGAAATGCGTTCAAAGTTGTGTTAACAAGTTGGATCTGGTAGATAAAATACCGCAGGTCTTTTGGCCTGATGTTATTTGTTACTTGACATTACATTATTTTCCTAATTAGCTTCCTGGGGTTTGTTGGTCTGCTGTACCGAGAGTAATTAGTAGGCTGCTCCGATGTGGCTCCCCAGATCTCCTGAGGGGCAAGCACATGAGCACTGCGTCCTTGGAAGGCTGGAGGCCAGGGGTCCTTCCAAGGGCCGGAACATTCCATGGTTCCGGAGGCCTGAGGCTGAATTCCATGTGAGGGCCCCTGGTGCCTTGTTTTCTGCTAGGTTGACCTATGCTGGGAAAGGCTGAGGACAAAGCAATGCTTATTTAGCTTTTGGACACGACAGAAAGAAAGCACGTGGTCAGAAGGAGCAAGGCATTCCGCAGTAGTGCTTCCCCTTCATCTGTACTGCAGCCCTGTGTGCTTTCGTTTAATTTCCGATCTGTTGTAGACAGATGCTTATGGACGCTTTCTGTCATAGGACCCGTGGCAAGTTGTGCAGGGACCTGCAGGGGCCCGGGACCAGCGTTGAGCAGCTCGGCTCATTCCTCTTTCAGTAATGCTAATTCTGACTCCTTCCATGTACCTAGCGCCTACCTAGTGATTCCTCGGCTGTGTCTGCTTTCGGGCGCTCACCAGCTCGGTTCAGGGGTCATTCTTCCTAGGCATTCCATCTCACCCACTTTCCCTCGGAGGGACAGGGTGCCTGTCCTCTTACAGTGCATTTCCCCAACCCAAGGAAGGATTTGGGCATTTGGAGTTTATTGGTAAGGAGATGGGGAGGGAAAGGAGAAATGGGAAGGGAAGGATCCAGGAAAGGGGTAGACACAGCTCAGAGGGAGCCAGTCCAAGGCTGGAGAGGCTGGGATCGACACACTGCTGTCATCCATAGGTCCAGAGCATGACAGCTGTTTGGGAGGATGGAGTTCCTCCTCACCTGCAGCTTGTGCAGCCAAGTGGGCTCTGGTGGCCAGAGCAAGCCCCTGGCAAGGACATGGGGGCGTCTGCAGATGGAGGCTTTCTAAGATGAGAAAGGCCATCTATGAAAGACTGCAGCATATAATAAGATGTGGTCAATTTTATTTCTTTTCCATCTCTGCCCTTCCCTCACCTCACTCCCTCCTTATGATGCTTCTATTTTAATAGCTGGGGCTTGTGGCGGGGCTCCTCAGCCACCCCCATTATCCTGCTGCTGATGGACTTCAGTTCCAACACCTAGGATCCACCAAGCCTTGGTGCCTCCTCCCCAGCCTCCTTGTAGGGCTGGCTGGGGTCCCAGTTTCCTTCCAGGACAGGTGGCTAGGGCCATCACCATGGCCTGATGGTCTCTGGAGCTGCAGTTCTGCCTCCTGCAGTGTGTACAGAACATTTATCAGCGATGGACTTACAGGTGGTGTCAATAATGCTGGGCATTCTTTTTTGTTATTTTTACCTTTGAAAGATCTTGACTTGTGCTTTATTTGGCATTAATCCTAGAATCAGTGAAAAACCCTTAAGCTCACGAGTCATTCCTCTGATAGGAATGACATAATCACACAGTGAAGGTGTAAACTCATCACATACATTTAATCTCCACCAAAGGCCTCGTGAATGATCTATTGATTTCACTTTATAATAAACAAGCAATCAAACAGCACCCCATTGGCTCGGGTTACATTAGTTCCTCAGTCTTTCATTTTCTGATTCAAGTATCAGAGGACACCCACCGGAAACAGTAAAAGGGAACTTCAGTGACAATGGAAAAACTCAATAGTCAAGTATTAGCAAAGATCACAATTTTTGCTCCACTTTGAATTGTGGGAAATAGGCTTTTCAAAATGCATCTTCAGCTGCCTGGACATAGAACTGGCTGCGGTCACCTCTGCTTTCAGCAGTGGACTCTGGGCTGGACTTGCTGTGTGGTGCTCTTGGAGAAAAGACTGCACAATTCTTGGGTGGGTTTGTTTGGCGCTTGCTCCAATGTGAAGGGTCACATGCCCTTTAAGACTCTTATAAAGCTTGCAAGACTTTCCCTGGGGGAGGGGGACCACCTCTATCAACCTACTTGGGATGTTCATTTATCTCCCAGAGCCGTGGACCCAGATTTTAAAAGAGCAAAAGCAACCCCCCCCAAAAAAACCCTGCTCTAAAATCTTCCCAGGCTCAACATGGGAAGATCATAAAAGCCCAGCTCACACTGTTGCATGTGAAGGAGCACGAATCGCACAGCCTGCCCAATCAATCATGGGGTGGGAACAGGTGACAAGCAGACACTGCACCCACGTGACCCCACTTCTGCCAGCTCCTGCAGAGCAGAGAACAAACAGCAGGTGTGGTTCCCGAGCCCTGGACAGAGCGGAGAGAAGTGGAGGCAGGATGGAGCTCTCTGATCTGATAAGAGGATTGGGTTACGGCTGCCCTCCCCCATCCCTAATGCCCTCTGACTGAGCAGCTGCAGGAGCTCGCTCTTTCTCAGAAAATGTCGCCCTGTCCAGGCAGTAGCTGCACGCCAGCACCCTGGAGCCACCAGCCTTTTCCAGAACACACGATGTTCTTTCACACTTCTGCCCGTGCCTTGCTGAGTCCTCTGTCCAGAACACACCGCCCGCCCCTCAGGTCAAGGACCGACTTGATCTGCAAGACTGGCCTCAGGTTTCAGCTCCTGATTCTCCGGGCGGGTTTGCTCCCCCCTCTGGCGCTCACATGGCACCATGCCCACCTCATCTAACTCTGTTCACTGCACGGTCCTGCAAGTACCTAATCATGCACCCCTTCCTTGCTGTGACCACAAGGACTAGCTCCCTGCACAAAGTCTGGCACATGGTTGCTTTAAAAACTTTCGTCAGATGCTGACCACTGTGTGATATATGGTCAACCTACCAAAAGAATGGGACCCCATGTGATAAGGACACAGACACTCTGGGGAGGCCCCAAGATTCATGAAAACTTCTTTCCTAAAATAAAGACATGTCACAAGAGTTTAGGGGAGGGCTGAGGTAGGAGTCACTTGACGTGGGATCAGCTTGATGTCACAGGAGCAGCAGGCGCAGCCTCAAGTGGCAGGAATAGCCAGAGGTGGCAGGAGTCGCTTAATGGAGCAGGAGTGTCAGAGCGACACGCAGCCCAGTGTGCGTAGAGCAGCGGAAGCGGCGGCAGCTGCCCAAGCAGAGCAGGACCCGCTGCCTCTGGCAGATCAGGATGCTCTGAGCCTGGAGGCAGAACGCCAGAAACAGCTTCAAGACAAAATCCTAAATGGCATCCTGAAACAGGAAGGGGCTTCCCACCCTCCACGGCAAGGGCAAGCCCTTCATGCAGGACCTTGTCTTCACAGGCGTTCTCCCTTCCTTCCTTCCTTCCTTCCTTCCTTCCTTCCTTCCTTCCTTCCTTCATCTCTTTCTTTCTTTCTTTCTTTCTTTCTTTCTTTCTTTCTTTCTTTCTTTCTTTCTTTCTTTCTTTCTTTCTTTCTTGTACTGGAGATTGAACCCAGGAGCATTCTACCTCTGAGCTACATCCCCAGCCCTTTTTATTTTGAAAACAGGGTCTCACTAAGTTGTGGAGGACCTCGCTAAATTGCTGAGTCTGGCCTCAAACCTGTGATCCTCCTGTCTCAGGCTCCCAAGAACTGGGATTACAGGTTGTGTGCCACCATGCCCAACTTTTTTTGTGTGTGTGTGGTATTGGGATTGAATCAGGAGGTTTTCTACCTCTGAGCTACACCCCCAGCCCTTTTTATTTTTTAATTTTGAAACAGGGTCTGCTATCCTCCTGTCTCAGCCTCCCAAGTACTAGGATTACAGGACATGTGCCACCATGCCCAACTTTGTATTTTTGTTTAATTAAATCTCATAGCCTTAACCGGCAATTGAGAGGCCCCAGAGGAGCAGATGTGGCAGAAGGGCAGAGTTTGTCCAGCAAGCCAGGCAGTCCAAGGCAAACAAGAAGGGGCTATTCCAGCCGGGCATGGTGGCACACATCTGTAATCCCACTACCTCGGAGGCTGAGGCAGGAGGATCACAGGTTCGAGGATAGCCTCCGCAAGTAGTGAGACTCTCAGCAACCTAGGAAGATCCTGTTTCAAAACAAAAAATAGAAAGAGCTGGGATTGTAGCTCAGAGGTAGAAAGCCCCCAGTTCAATCCCCAGTACTAAAACAAACAAACACAAAGAAAGGGGCTGTTCCATGACCGGAAACATCCCTCATGCCATGGAGTTGCACTGGAAAAGGGTAGTGCCGTCGCGACCCACTGGGGAGGAGACCCAGATGGAAAGTCGGATGTCTGGCAGAACTTCAGAGAGACAATCAAGGGATGTGGCACCGCCTCTATCTCTGAGTCACCACCTCTAGCTAGTTACCGCCTTTTTGAGCCTTGATTTCCCTATCTGTTAGAAAAATGCATTAGACTAGTTTGCACATGTGTTCTCTCCACAGTCCATTTTATTGGAGTGAAACACATACAGCAAGTCCAGGAGCAATAGATTAAGGAGAAGGAACAGTGGAGCCCAGGGCCCTGCCACGTACAGCCCCCCTCTCCAGCCCTAGCACCCCAGGGCAGGGAGGTCTATAAGGAGCGCAGCCCACTCCTCTCACCCTAGTGATCCCAAATGCAGCAGGAAGGGTGACCTTGGCTCATTTTGGGTGGCAGAATTGGGTGTTCTAACGGAGGGTGCTCCCAGAGGAGGAGTTGCTCTGCTGGATTCAGCTCACCTAGGAATGTAGGCCCTGCTCCCGGCAGGGCTCTCCAAGGAAGCCAGGATTCTAGATTTTCCTGGTGAGTTCAAAAACTAAATATTTAAAAAATAGGAATAGACTATTTTTAAGAGTTTTAGGATTACAGAAAAATTGAGTGTAAAGTACAGAGAGTTTGCATGTATTCTCTCTTCTCTGCTCTACATTTTTCTGATTATTTTTTTTTGAGGTACTGGAGATTGAACCCAGGGGCATTCTACCTCCGAGCTACACCCCCAGCCCTATTGTTTTATTCTTTTATTTTGAAACAGGGTCTCACTAAGTTGCGGAGGGCCTCACTAAGTGTGTGGGCCAGCTAAGGCTGGCCGCGAACCCGGATCCTCCTGTCCCAGCTTCCCAAGTACTGGGATTACAAGTGTGTGCCACTATGCCCAGCTCGTTTTCCTGGTTATTAACAGATTAATGTGATGTATTTGTTATGATTGATGTGATAATTATTACTAGCTGAAGTCCATAGTTCACAAATGGGTACACTCTTTGTATTGTATATTCTAGAGGTTTTGACAAATGTACGGCACTTATTCACTATGACAACATCTTATAGAATAGTTTCACTGCCCTTAAAATCCCGTGTTCTCCCTATTCACCCCCCTCCACGCCGCCCCTGCCAACCCCTGGCAGCCACTGATCTTTTTACTCTTTTTACTTGGCTTTCCAGAATGTGATATACAGATGCTCCTCAATTTATAATGTGACAAACCCATCGTAAGTTGAAAATATCATATGTGGAAAATGCATTTAATATACCTAGCCTACCGAACATCCCAGCTTAGCAATGCGGCTTGCTGTGGAGTATCGGCTGATTCCTGACAGCTGGGGCTTGCCGCGCTGCCCAGCATCAGGAGTGAGTTTCATACTACATACGCTAGCCCAGGAAAAAACCAAAATTCAAACTCTGAAGTAGCTTTTACTGACTGCATATCACCTTTGTACCATCATAAAGTTGAAAAATTTAGTCAGACCATCCTATGCCAGGCACAGTGGGGCATACCTGTAATCCCAGCTACTCAGAAGGCTGGGGCAAGAGGATTGCAAGTTTCAGACCAGCCTGGGCAACTTAGAGAGACCCTACCTCAAAATAAAAAATAAAAGCAGGAGGCTGGGGGTATAGCTCAATGGTGGAGCACCTCTGGGTTCAATCCCCAGTACTGTAACAAACAAACAAACAAACAAACAAACAGACTTTAAGTCAAGGACCTTCTGTACTGGGAGCAATCCAGTATGTGGTCTTTTCAGAGCGGCTCCTTTCACTTAGTATTATACATTCTTTCATGTGACTCTTCTCATTTTTAATCATTGAGAACTAATCAAAATTGTCTCCATGTGCTGGTATTGAGAAATTGCTCCAGTATTGATTTCCAATAAAAATGTAAAAGGCAGTCAGAGCCCGGATGCTGTGCAGGCACCCAGGCAGAGAGAAACCCAGCTTGGCTTGTTACACTTCAGAACTCCCCCACCCCTCTCCTTTGCCCTGTTAACCCATAGTAAGAATGAGACAATCAAAGCCTTTAACCTTAGAAATACACAGAAGCAATTAAAAGCCCTAAGATCACAGTGACTCTTCCTGGCACATTTTAAAGCCATAAAGGTAGCAAGAGCCTCATGCCTTCTTCTTAGAGATTACGCACAGCTGCACTGGCTGCAATTGGTGCCTCTGTTTCCCTCCTCTTCTTTGTGGCCCGGCCTTGGTATGTGGAACCTAAACTCCATGTGTTACTTCAAAGTACCCAGAGTTGATGGACAACGAATAGAGCCTGATACAACAGAGACAGAAAAAGATAGATTATTAACCCCTGTACTTAGCAAGTGCACTGTCCAGAGACAAGAAGGCACCACCTGCCTAAGAAATAAGTTACTAGCCCGTTGTTTTAGTAATGCCGATAAGAACATACCAATAAGAAAACTGTATTTAAGGGCCGGGTCAGAGAGGGAGGCGGAGTTCCATTTCCGGGCTCTCCGGCGTGTCTCCCAGGCACGCTGCTTTTCTTCTCTTCCCTTTCTATTTCCTACTGACTTTGTAATAAAGATTTGCTTAAGCTGCAACAGAGCTATTAGCTTTAATTTTGTGATTCAACATATCTATTTGAATCGAGGAAAAGAGCCCACAGCACCACTTCCACCGTAACATCAAGACACTAGAAGGCAGAACTTCACCTTAAACCATTCTCTGGGTTGGAGGAGGAAGTCCTTACTCTTGCTCTTTATAGCTAGTATTGGAAGCACGGGGAGGCGACAGAGAGGGCCCCAGAAATAGGATTGAGTGTGAGGATGAGTGACCACTGAAGGTGCGTGTGTCTGGCCCTTGGTGTCAACGCCCTTCACCTTCAATGTGCTGGCCTCCCAGCCTCCCCCGGCTGTGGAAGCCACAGCTCCCAGCACCTCGCTTGTTCTTACTCTGCCTCTCCCTCCCCAGTCCCCACCTTCAACCATGCTTCAGAGAGAAAAGCCACCGTGACATGCCTGTGGAGTGGGCCTGTGTCCAACCACCTATGGCCAGGGCTTGCCTGGAAGCAGCTGGCTCACCTAACAAGATTGAGGAGCCCTGGATGTGATAACTCGATAATATTTCTTAGTGCGGGGCTTACAGTTTATTTTTATACACATGCAGTGTTCATGTAAGAAATACCATGTTTAACCAGGCGTGGTGGCACATGCCTGTAATCCCAGTGCTCGGGAGGCTGAGACAAGTGGAGGTTTGAGGCCAGCCTCAGCAACTTAGCGAGGCCCTCAGTGGCTTAGCGAGACCCTGTTTCAAACTAAAACAAACAATCAAAAACAGAGCTTGGGGTGTAGCTCAGAAGAAGAATGCCTCTGGGTTCAATTCCCAGTACCAAATACACACATGGAAAAGGAAAAGGAAAAGGAAAAGGAAAAGGAAAAGGAAAGAGGAAAAGGAAATGCCATGTTTGCATTTAAATCCTAGGGAGACACCTTACGAACATGGGGTCTGAATCACATGCTCCTGGGATCAAACTGTGTTGCCGCTACTAACTAGCTGATGATCCCAGCTAAGTTTGCACCCTCGCTGGGCCCAGTGTTATCATCTATAGAAAATGTGTATAATAATTCCTTCTCTGGGAGTTATTCTAGGAGTGAGCGTTGTGAGCGCCTTGCACACAGGAGACATTCACTAGGTGTGAATTCCTTTTCCTTTCTGGGAGCTGGAGGCCTGGGTTCAGTCTAGTTTTTCTGTTCTCTTTGCATAGAGACTAGTAAGCTCCCAGGCCAATAGCTTTTTTGACCTTGTTTATTTTTAAACTTTTTATTGAAGACATTTATAAAAAAGCTCTGAAAATCTTTTTTTTTTTTTTTGCGGTACCAGGGATTGAACCCAGGGGCGTTCTACCTCCACGCTACACCCCCGGCCCTATTTTTTATACTTTATTTTGAAACCTAGTTTCATGAAGTTGCGGAGGGCCTCACTAAGTAGCTGAGGCTGGCCGCAAATCCGGATCTTCCGGTCTCTGCTTCCCAAGTACTGGGATTATAAGCGTGTGCCACCACGCCTGGCTGAAAATCTTTTTATATACACTCAGAAAGTAAGCATATCATTACTGTGTACCTTAATGAATTTTCAAAAATTGAACACACTGTGTAATCCATCTGTTTTTGTAAAGCTCTTTTTTTAAACAGCCATGCCCATTTATTTCTGTATATGTCGGTGTATGCAGCTGCTCTTGCATTACAATGGCAGAGCGGCGTGGTAGAGGTGTAGACCATATGTTCTGCAAGGCTGAAAATACTATCTGGCTCTTTATGCAAAAGTCTCATGACTCCTCCCATACAGTATTCCACTGTGTGACCACACTAACATTTATGTATTCATTCTGTGGTTGGCAAGCAGTGGAGTAGTGTCCAGTTTGGGGCTATGATGAATAATCTGCTATAAACATCTCGTATATATCTTTGGGGAAACATGCATATGCATTCCTGAGTCTATTCCTAGGAGTGGAATTGCTAGAACACAAGGAAGATGGAAGTTTAACCTTATTAAAAACTGCCAGTTTTCCAAAGTGGCGGTGGCGTTACTCCTCCCACAAGCAGGTGTCTGAGAGCTCCACCTGTTCCACATCCTCTCCACACCTGGCACGCGCTGCGTTTAGCGTCGTAGCCATTTCCCTGCCTTCATTGGACGCTTCTTTCCTCTCTATGGGCTATTTCTGTTTGTGCTTGGACACATCCAGGGCTTCTAGGGGCAACCGTTTCATCTTTGGACACTTCTGATCTCTTAGGAAACTCTTCTTAATACAGAAGTCCTTCAGATATTTAAAAATCAATGCTCGGCCGGGCGTGGTGGCATACGCTTGTAATCCCAGTACTTGGGCGGCGGAGACTGGAGGATCTGGGTTCGCGACCAGCCTCAGCTACTTAGTGAGGCCCTCTGCAACTTCGTGAGACCCAGTTTCAAAATAAAGTATAAAAAATGGGGCCAGGGGTGTAGCTCGAAGTTAAAATGCCCCTGGGTTCAATCCCCGGTACCGCAAAAAAAAAAAAAAAAATCAATGCTCAGCCAGGTGCAGTGGTGCGTGCCTGTATTCCCAGTACTTGAGAGGCTGAAACAAGAGGATCACAGGTTCAAGGCCAGCCTCAGCAATTTAGTGAGACCTTGTTTCAAAATAAAAAATAAAAAGGGCTGGGGATATGGCTCGGAGGTAGAATGCTCCTGGGTTCAATCTCTAGGATCAAAAAATAAAAATAAGAATCGGTGCTCATATTCCCATTTCCATCTTCTTCATGAAAAGAAGTCAAAATATTTCTAGTCTTTTTAATGGTGCTCAAAAGACATGGATTCGCATGCCTTCATCATCCTGGTGGCCTGATGAACAGGTTTAGCCTGTCTGGGCTTCAGTTTCCCCATCTGTAAGATGAGGGAGTCCAATTAAAAGATATTTAGAGTCATTTTAACTCCAATATCCTGTGCTAAATGTTATCATGGGAACTCTTTTTGGGGGGGTACTGGGGGTTGAACCCAGGGGCATTCTACCTCTGAGCTACACCTCCAGCCTTTAAAAAAATTTTTTTTTTTGTTTGGAAATAGGGTCTCACTAAGTTGCCGAGATTGGTTTCGAACCTGCAATCCTCCTATCTCAACCTTCCAAGTACTGGGGTTACAGGAGTGCACCACCATACTTGGCTTTGTAGGAACTCTTGAAGAGATGCCCATATACATCTCTAAATGGAGACCATCCGTTCCTTAAAATGTTAACCTCTCCTGGCCATCTAGTGACAGTAGAGCATGGAAAGCATGGAGACTGTGTGTGTGTGTGTGTGTGTGTGTGTGTGTGTGTGTGTGTGTGTTACTGAGAGTTGAACCCAAGGGTGTTCTACCACCAAGCTACACCCTCAGTTCTATTTTATTTTGAAACAGGGTCTCACTAGCTTGCTGAGAGTCTCACTACTTGCTGAGATTGTCCTCAAACCTTTGATCCTCCTGTCTAAGCCTCCCAAGTCCTGGGATTACAGGCGCCACACCCTGCTGGAGACTCTTATTCATTCTTCTTCTTTTTTTTTGCTTTTTCTGTCAAATACTTCCTGAATACCAAGAATGTTCCAGGAGTGGCACTAGGAGCTCAGTGTGATTAGAAGGATATAGGTCTCTTTGGCGACAAACACAGCTCTGGCGGGAGAAGGGAGGAGGAGAGAGGACTGGGTGCCTGGGGGACCCTGTAGCATCCATGGGAGATTGTAACTGTGCCAAATGCCTCTTAAAAAGGCAAGATCACGGGAAATGTTGAGGCTGATGATGACCATCACAGGAGGCCGCGGGGCAACTGGCTAGCTAGGGGAAGGGAGGAGTTGAGTCCTGTGGCTGCAGGACTTTGACCCGGGGCATTGCTCCCTTTGGAGATAGGGTCATGCAGGATTCACCTTAGCATTCCCAGGACATACTTCATTTGTACCAAATAATCCCCAGGCCAGACTTCTCTTTCTACTTTCTCCCTGACACAAGTGTCAACAGTGTGTAGTGACCAGAGGACAGGTCCCCAAATCCAGGTGACAGGCCCCTGTGGGATATAATATTTGAAGTTGGCAGAGACAGGCCTACTTTAACTGACCCAAACACTGTCCAAATGCAAAAGCAGGGCAGAGAAAATGAAAATCCTAATTAGGTTTGTGCGATGTGAAATTCCACAGAGTCCAGTGAAAACACAGCTTTGAATATTTTGAAAGTACAACATTTCCGTATTAATCCATTTAAGCCACACAGCAAGTCCCTGCAGCGGTGGCTATCATCCTGGTTTTACAACCAGGGAAACTGAGATGCAGAAAGTTTGAGAACTTACCCAGGGCACCACTTGTAAGGGCAGAGCCAGGATTTCACGTGCAAGCTCCCTCCTGCAAACTCCTTGCTCCCATGGTAATGCCACTGCAGGGTGACACCCAGGAGCTTGTATTTGAAGGAAACCTTCACTTGCAGGTCAGAATCGAGGCTGGCAGCATGGCTAACCTGTGTTAGAAGGTTGAACTGGATGAAATCCCAAAGGTTGCTAATCTAGCCTTCCCCCAATTTTACAGGGGGCCACAGAGCTTACTAATTGTCAGTGACAGGGATGTAAAAATCATGCCATGTGGGCAGGGACATTGTGTGAAAGCAGGATGCTGTCGTCAGGAGGAGGAAGGGGTCCCAGGCATGTCACAAGAATAGACATTCACCCTGGAGTGAGTGTAACTCAAGGTCATACAGCTGCCAGGCATGGTGGTGCACACTTGTAATCCCAGTATTTGGGAGACTGAGACAGGAAAATAGCAGGTTGAAGGCCAGCCCCAGCAACTTAGTGAGGCCCTCTGCAACTTAGTGAGACTCTGTCATAAAATTAAAATAAATGAAAAGGACTGGGAGTATAGCTCGGAGGTAGAATGCCCCTGGTTTCAAACCCTAGTACCAAAAAAAAAAAAAGTCACATGTCCAAACAAATGGAAAAAAAGTTGAACTTGAAGTCATGTCTGTCTTCCAGCAAAGCCCATGGATTTTGGATGTCTTCTCTTTATACAAAACCTTGGGTCAGACAGTCTTTCCTCTTGTCTATTCTACCAAGCACAGAGTCTTGGCTTTGTAGAAGGCAAAGGATATTAAGTGTGGAGGATTGAATTAATGGTCCCAATTCATTATGGTTTGGGTCTGGAGGGTCCTCCGAAACCTCATGTTAGGCAATGAAGCAATTCAGAGGTGAATAATTGAGCCATGAGGACTCTAACCTCATCAGTGGATGAACACATTGATGGACTAATAATTGGAATGGATGTATTCAGTGGTAACTATAGGCAGCTGGAGCATGGCTGGAGCTGGTAGGTCACTGAAGGCGTGACCCTGGGGACTATGTCTGCCCCCAGTCTCTTCCTCTCTGGCTCTGCTTCCCAGTAGCCAGGAGCTGAGTAGCTTTCCTCTACCACTCCCTGCTGCCATGATGTTTCTGCCCTGGAGCCAGCCAACCATGGGCTGAACCTCTAAAACCAAGAACCCAAATAAACTTTTCCTCCTCTCAGTTGTTCTTATCAGGCATTTTGGTCTCAGCAACGAAAAGTTGACCAATCCACAATTCTTCAACTCAACCCTATCTTGTAGGCACATCTGTTGCCATGTGACTTCTTATCTGCCCTCCAACAGCAGGGTATATTTCCCTGCCCCTTGAATCTGAATTTGACCATATAACTTGGCTTTGGCGAGGGGGATGTTTAGGAGAGATTTTAAAAGCACTGGGCATTTCTATTTGGCTGATTCCTGATATCCATGAGAAGGATGGCTGAGACTAACTCACTGTCCCAGCAGGAAGACGGAAACAAAACGGAGCAGAGTTGCCCCAGTTCAAGTGTCCCAGCCCAGCCCAGCTTTGAGCAGCATCCTCATTCAACTTATTCCACATGAGCAAACCTGGCTGGGTCCAACCCAGACCAGCAGACCCCCAGCCAAACCCCAGGGAGCTAGAAGCCACTGAATGGCTGTTTTAAGCCATTGAATGCTGGGCAGTTTGTGTGCAGCAAAGACTAACTTTGCATCTGCTTTTTGGAATGCTATCAACACACATCCAGTTAAACAAATTAATGTTACTACCTTGACCATTTCATTTGGTAAAAAAGTAAGTTGTCCACCTACTACTTTGTGAGTTGACCCACACAAATCCTTCAGCAAGACTTTGAAATATATACTGCATGTCCATGCAAACAAGTTTTGAAACATGACAAAGTCTGCTGTTTCTTTCTCTTAATTTTTCACATACCCTACATTTTGGTTAAGCCCATGTCCTGAGTTTTCATGTTAAAGAGATTGTATGAGATCGACTTGCCTCTTGCATTTGGTGGGGACCCGTCTGTGATTTATAGACCACCATCCTTTTCACAGGTATGAGTTGGGATGGGACTATTTGTTGGAATAGGCATGTCTTCTTTTGTTATAGTACAATTCTTCTAAGAAGAATATTTAAGGATTGTTTTACACTTTGGAACATGATAATTACTGTATAGTATATTGCCAGAATTTCAAACTTGACAATAAAAAGTCATAAATTTTATTTTACCTCCCATTAAAAAAATATCCAGAAAAGTAACTGCCGAAACTGGAATCAGTTCCAAAATACATTGAAAATTCAATAAAAGAAAAGGGGTATGTTAGATTATGTATGATTTACTTTAAAATATTTTTCCTCACAGGCACTCTGATGTGTACGTGCAAGTTGCTTTTAATATGGACTCTAACATTTTAATTCAGAATGTAAACTTTGGGAGTGCTGCCCTACGCTATGAACCTTTTACGAGGTCATTGGCTGATGTGTCATTAGCAGAAGGAGTGATTCAGGATCTCGTCATGGGTCTGCGTCTTGGACATGCATACTTGCCCTGGCATGGTGCAGGGTAGGAGCCCAGGGAACATGGCAACCTCACACCCTCCGGAGTGAGCCCTGGATTCACAGCAGGGGACGAGCTAAGTCCCACTAGAAGATGAGCTAAGCCCTGCAGTTGGCTTCATCTGCTTCGCACGACCCTTTCGTGATCAAAGGGGTCCATGCAGACTTTTAGGTAGGGTTCCATGCCCGTGTCTGTACCTGCTGGTACGCATGCCTTTCACAGTTCTATTTGAGCCTCGCTGTCACCTGCCAGGGGAGCTCCCACACCCTCACCTGCTACCTGCCGCAGTAGAATGCTGCCATGGCTGACCAGTCAGCTGTGACAGGCCAAAGTGGCGTTGGCTTGGCCTTAGGAAAAACACTTTATAGTTAAAGAACAATGTTAAGCCTGGAATCTTAAAAATGTTTTAATAGAATCGCACCACGAATAGCGTATACAGATGACTGCTCGTCACTCGTTCCTCTAGCTGGTTCAGTGTGTCTGCTCAGTACCAGGCCACAGGAACACTCAAAAAGGGTACTATTTGCCTGGCCCATAGTGAGTGTGAAAATAACAAAACTGTACTTTTTTGATAATGAACTTATCATTCTGAAGTAGATTAGGGGTTGGAAAACTGTATAGCCCAGGGGCCAAATCCTACCTGCTGTCCATTTCTATAAATAAAGTTTTATTGGAACACGGTCACATTCATTCCTTCACATGTTACCTTTGACTGCTTCCACAGGGGAGCGTAGATCCCTTCAGCAGACACCCTGTGCCTGAAAAGCTGAAAATGTTTTCTGTCTGGCCCTTTCTAAAAAAGAAAAAAAATAGATCTCTGACTCCTGACATAGACAGGGAGCTTTAGTTTCTAGTCTTGTTACCTCTAATAACAACAACAAAAACAACAAAAACCTATTCATTTTGAAGTCATAAAATGGGCTCAACTTGTGTTTTATAACTTGTAAAATAAGTAGTACTTGAAAATTTATTTTTATTTGTAGTATTTTAAAATTTGATCTTATACTTCTGAGTCTGCGGAGTTCCCCCAAAGAGGACATTCCCTTGAGAGGAGAGGAGCAAGGGCCTTCCAGAGAGAGAGGAAGGGCAGAGGGAGGGAGGGAACGAAGTAGTAACCGGGCTCTTTCCTCCTCTCCTGTGCCTTAGAAACAGCCGGCCCTTTCCTTTCTTCCCCACAAACACAGCAGCTTTCTTCTGACCTCAGGACCTATGCACTATCCATCTCTTCTGCCTGAACTGCTTTCCCCTCGGGTTCCCACCAGGCTGGTTCCTTTTCACCCCTCAGGTTTCAGTTCAAAGTCGCCTCCTTGGAGAAGTCTTTCCTGATCACCCACTCCAAAGAATCATTCCCCTCTCCCATACACACTCTAGAAAACATTACCCCTTGGAGTTGTCCCCCCCCTTTTATGTCATTCCTTAGATGGAACTATCTTGTGCTTATTTAACGCCAGTCACCTCAGGCACCACGAGAGGACTCTTGACTGTCTCATGCGTCATGGTTCCCCAGTGCCTAGGCAGTGCCTGGCAGGCTGTGGGTCCAGGCACAGCGTGGAAAAGAATGGGTTAGGCCGGGCGTGCTGGCTCATGCTTGTAATCCTAGTACTTGGGAGGCTGAGACAGGAGGATCTCAGGTTTGAGGGCAGCCTCAGAAATTTAGTGAGGCTTTCAGCAATCTAGTAAGACCCTGTTTCCAAATAAGAAACAAAATTGGTCTAGGGGTGTAGTTCGGAGGTAGAATGCCTCTGGGTTCAATTCCCAGTACCACAAAAAAAAAAAGAAAAGAAAAAAAGAAAAGAATGGGTTAATGGAATGAATTAGCTGACAGAATGAGTTAAATTCACTAATCAATCTATTAATTAATTAGTAAAGGGAATGGTTAAAAGAGCAATTCATGGACACATAGTAATTACTGAGTCCTAGGCCTCTTCTTCTCTCCCCCCGGGTCTGGCCTCACAGTGGACAGCAGAAGGCGGGGCTTTCCTGCTTACAGGGGACATAGGAACAAAATCCCAGGAGACAGCCCTACAGAGCTTCAGTAACCATATCAAGAAGGCCCAGAGCTTGCCCCTCCTCCTGCCTAGAATTTCTATTCACTCAGTCTTTATGGAATGCCCAGTCTTTGCCAGACACTTGAACTTACACCCTGGGGGAGTTTACAGGTCTGGGGAGAACGTCATTAAGCACGTGATGACAGTATGTGGGACAGGCAGCAGCGTGTGTTCAAGAAACATGCGGGAAGGACCATGGCCCCAACCCACCTGGTCAGGCCAGGAAGCCTCCTGTGAGTAGACACCTCCAGCCAGATACCTGGAGGGTGAGAGAAAACATTAGGCAGGCAAGCCGGGTGCGGTGTCCCAGGCCTGTAATGCCAACTACTCTGGAGGGAGGCTGAGGCAGGTGGATGGCAAGTTCAAGGCCAGCCCGGGCAACTTAGAGAGAGCCTGTATCCAAAGAAAATAAAAAGGGCTGGGAATGTAGATCAGTGGTAGAGCACTTGCTTAGCATGCATGAGGCCCTGGGGTTCATCCCCAGTACCAGACAATCAATCAATCAATCAATCAGGCACTGGGGAGCAGGGGGAGGGATGAATGGGGACTATTTTCTCGAGCGAGGGAGCATGGCGGTCCATTAAGGCGCTTGCAGAGCTGCTGCTGGGGCAGAGTTTGAGGTGGAGTTCCATGGCGAGAGGTGAGCAAGGACACAGGAACAGGAGGGTCCAAGTCAGCAGAGTGGGGCGGCTCTTCACTGGGGAGCGTGGGGTGAATTCTCACACAGCCTCAGGGCTGTGGCTCTGCCTTGGTCTGCACAGTTCCCCTGCGAGGGCTTCCAGCTTGTGCAGCTTCACCCGGCCAGCAGGCACCGGGGTGAATGCAGTAATACTTGGGTTGGGACTTCGGAGGCCCTGGGACAGGATTTCCAGTGCTAAAACCAGAAAGCCTCAGGCTACCGGGACCAGTTGGTTACCCAGCCAGCAGGGCTGCTGTTCAACACACGTGCACTGCTGTGGCCACAGTGGTTACCACAATAGTGAACCTTTCTGTATTTAGTGATGTAGCAAACCCATGCTCTGAGCTCCTGTCCTTTGTCTCCACACTCCCACCAAGCCAACCCAAAGTTGGGGCCCAAGACACACAGGACCCTTCATGAGCGCACAGCAGGGGTGTTCTTCCTGACTAGCCAGGGTCTGTGCTGTACCTATTGACAATGTCACCTCGGGTAATCCTCGTTTCATTGACCTTCCTCCTGCTAGCCCTTGACCGGAGCTCTCTACCTCTCCCTGACTCTCAAGAGCCCACCCAAGAATTTGCAGGGCAGCTGTCAGTACCCACTTGGGGTGGGCAGGGGTGTGGTAGCCAGACAGTGAACACACAAAGGTTTCTTTACTCTCCGCCCTCTGAACTCTTTTGCAGACAGATACCTGACCCTGTTGATGGAAACTGGAGGAGATTCCGCACCACGCAATGCCCATCTAAGGCCACTTCCTGAATCCTAAGAACAGAAGCAAAGTCAGGCCATAAATGTGTGAAAGCCCCGTAGGTTTTTCTCTACTTGGACAGCTTAATGCAGTGTGATGAAAAAGTGAATCCGTCGCCTCTTTTACGTGAGACTCCACTTTTAAACAGCTGGTGAAAATCGAGATTCCCATGGCCGTTTCTCTCTCAACATGACCTGCTTTCTCTCAGTAGTTGCAGCGTTTCTCTCTGAGCCAGGTCTGCGGGACTTCACAAGCATGCTTCTGTGAGGGGTTTGGGTGGCCCACCTCCGCTTCCAGTTGAAATATGCATTCGTTGAGTTGTTGCTTGTGTTTGAGGGGAAGGAGGGGACTGATCACAGAGGCCCAGCCCCAGGGACCATCACCCTCCTGGTATGTCACAGCCAAGGGTTGTCTCCAGGCCGGGTTCAGCTAATGGAGACTCGGCAGGATGCCAGGAGGATGGGAAGACTGAGGCTGGTCATTCATTCCTCAGTCTCCTTCTCTGTGTGTTACAGAGGGTCAGTGGTATGTCTGGTTGAAGGTGGCCTCCTCTCTGTAGGCACTTTCCTGTTCCTGGTTCCAGCATGCAATTCCCTTCCCAGTCCCTTCAGACCTTTCTAACTTCCTGAAACTCTACTTACACATTTGATGACAGTCCCTCTATTAAAGTCCCCTTAAATTGCCCAGTTTGAGGTGCCATCTGTGTCCTACTGGGGTCTGAGTGTTAAGGAGTAGCTGCACGGCAGTGTGATGAGAAGCGGGTGTGGGGTACCCTGCAGGGGAATAGAGAATGCAGAGAGGCCTGCAGAGGGTCGACCAGTTGGCTCAGTGAGAATCCCTGCTATTCTAGGATCTAACAAGCAGTGTCCATGGCTGTTTCTCAAGGCTCGGGTGTTAGTTTGCTGGGGCTGATATAACAGATGCCACGGACTGGGTGGCTTAACCAACAGACATCTATTGCCTCAAAGTTCTAGAAGATAAAAGCCAGGTGTGGTGTCGCATGCGTGTAATCCCAGTACTTGGGAGGTTGAGACAGGAGGATGGCAAGTTTGAAGCCAGCCTCAGAAACTTAGTGAGACCCTGTTTCCAAACAAAAAATAAAAGAGGGCTAGGGATGTAGCTTGGAGGTAGAATGCTCCTGGGCTCCAACCTTAGCACCACACGTACACACATATACAAACACAGACAGACAGATAGACACACACACACACACACACACACACACACACACGTTCTGGAGGATAGAAGTACAACATCAAGGTGTGAGCAGGGCTGTTTTACTCCGAGGCCTCTTTGGCATGCAGGCGGCCACCTCCTCTCTGTGTCCTCACGTGGCCTTTCCTACATACATGTCTGAGTCCTGAACTCCATTTTAGAAAGACAACAGTCATACGGGGTTAGGGTTCACACATCCAACTTCACTGTTACCCTGGCTACCACTGTGCAGGCCCTATCTCCCCAAACAGTCACATGCAGAGGGGCTGAGGCTTTGGACTTTAACACATGAATTTAGGGGGCACAGTTCATCCCATACAGGTTGCGAGGCCCTCATAGTCAGCAATAGTGTCCTTTGCAGCTCTGTCCCAGGCACCCGATTCCTTGTGTTGTCACTCAATGCTCCTTTTATGTGCAGTGTTAAGTGACGCCCCCTCCCCCAGCCTCCTCACTGTGAGTGGGAGGTGGGCTCCGGGATATGTTTCTGCCGTCCATAGGCACATGAGGGGCCATCATGGCTCTTTTCTTGTCTTTTGGGTCAGCTGTGCTCCATCTCATGATCCAAGCAGCTGTCAACAGCGTATGCAGCAGGTCACAGGGGCTGGCCAGGTGAGACCTTGTACAAAAGCCATCATTTGTCCTGGCCGGGGGCTGTGGGGACAACCCCAACAGCCATGCGCATGATGCTGGCCAAGGAGAGCTGCCTTTCATGCAGCAGATTAATCCTTGTTCTCTTACATTCTTGCCTCCCCTGTGACCAAACGGCCCTGGGCCACCATTGCCTCTGTACCTCCCAGGCTGCCCCTCTCCCCTAGGGGTCCCCAGCTCCCCCAGCTCTGCTTCTAGTCGTCTTCCCTGACCTTCGGTCTAGGCTGTGTCCCCCTCACTTTTCTCCTCTATGCATGGTGTGTGATGTCACGCTCACCTTCTTGGGTGTCGCTTTCCTCTTTTGAGCTATGAAAGCTAGGAGGGCACATCCTGGGGCCACTTTGTGTCTTTAGAAAACAGTTTTGGCAAGCCGGGCGTGGTGGCGCACGCTTGTAATCCCAGTACTTTGGGAGGCGGAGACCGGAGGATCCGGGTTCACGGCCAGCCTCAGCTCTCTCTCCCTCTCTCTCTACTCTCTCTCTCTTTCTACTTAGTGAGGCCCTCCGCAACTTCGCGAGACCCGGTTTCAAATTAAAGTATATAAAAAAAATAGGGCCGGGGGTGTAGCTCGGAGGTAGAACGCCCCTGGGTTCAATCCCCGGTATTGCAAAAAAAAAAAAAAAAGAAAAGAAAACAGTTTTGGCACCTGGCAGGCACTCCAGAAATGCTTCCGGAGTGAATGAGCGAGTGGACCCCTTTTTCATAACAAATTCCCCCCAACTGTTATTCAGTCAACGCGCTGACAGTTGCTTCGTTTCTTCACACTAACTCGTCAGTTCTCTACCAGCCTCTTCGCCATGTGTGTTCAGATCAGTTGAGGGAGAGGGTGTAGAGAAATGAGTTACTTCCTGCGCTGTCCGGCAGGAGCCTGTTGTTCAACAGGGAAGACAGGTGTGTTAGCAAGTATGGTACAGTATGTGAGAGTCATTAACCTGCCTGGGAGGTAAGGGATTCACAGAGCAGTGGACATTTGGTTTGGGTTTTGAAGGATGGAAAGGAATCCAGCAGGAAAAACATGGGAAGAATGTTCTAGATACACACAAAGGTTCAGAGTTGTATAAAGGCCTGCCATCTTTGAGAAATGGGGAGCTGTTGGGTGAAGGGCAGTTTGGTTTGAGGTGAAGCACACATGTGTACTATAAACAACCAGGTGGAACAGAACATTCGTTTCCTCCATCCTGTGGCCGCCTCTCCCACCAACCTGTGTGCTCCTTGGGTAGACAAGTACATTTGAGAATTAAGATGGGGCGTCTCCTCCTCCCTCTCCCTCCAGCAGCAATGATGGAGGCTGGGCCAAAGGCTGGTGGGCACAGCTATGGGCACTTGAATGTGAGCCCGCTGTTGAGAAAAGCAACCAACCACTTCTCATGGGGCCGAGATGCTCACAGTGTGCTGACCGCCTGCTCAGTAGAGTCCACGGAGGCATGTGGCATGCCCAGGGGCTGGACAAAGGACAGCAGGGTGAGTGGGACTTGGTGTCTTGTAGCAGACGTGGGTCAGGCAGCCAGCTTGGGGTGTTACCTTCTCATAGGCCTTTTTCCTACTGCTCTGTCTCACCACACCGCTGACCAGCACAGGCAGGGCTGCTCCTCCCCTGGCCCTGCCCACCTTCCCGCACCTTCCATCGGCATGCAACCAGAAAACACCTTAGCCCCACCATCTCCTTTTGCACTCGTTTCCTGGACAAGTGTGTGGCAGAGGGGACAGCAGAAGGGCTTGGGAAGATCATCACAAGGCTCCTATCCAGTCTGTGTTACTCTGTGAAAGGCACTTAACCCTTTGTTCTCTTCCCCCTTATCTTTAAGGTGAGGCTTCTTGTTCACGCCCTCCCCACCTGGCAGGTCAGGGACTGGGACTCTCAGGAGCCTCGCCCACGCCACCATTGTTGATGGTCCCATTTCATTTCCCCCCACTTGGCAGCAGCGAGAGGGTTTGCTCCCACAGCAGCTATCCTGGTGATCATAATGTGGGGCCCCACCTGGTGTGTGAGGTCTGACAGGTGCACAGGTGAGCTAAATAGAATGGAAGACGCCTTGAGGGAATGATCCTTTCTACAACTTCTGCCTCTCCTCAGCCCCCAAATGAGACCCAGCACGAAGGGCCAGCCCCTTTCCAAGGCTTCTCACACGCTTGCAGCTGGAAGTGATGGCTCTGTGTTGGGAACTTGCCTAGAGACTTTTTAATGCCCCTGTTTGTGCACAGAGAATCTTCCAATCAGTATTGCAATCATGCTTTTTATCTTTGCTTTGTAGTTGGAACAGAACTTAGCAACTGGCTATTTTACAGAGGGGGACACTGAATTACGGACACTTTAACGCAACTTATTCGAGTTATACAGCTGGCTCCTGGCAGCCCAGGTCAGAACATCATCCGGTATGTCCTCCCATGCTTTTGCTGCTGCGTGGTGTGAGCGTCTTTGGACCCCAAGTGCACCGAAGCTGCTTGACCCCGTGTGCAGCTGTGCTCTCTGAACTCTTGTCTCACTCCCCTCCACAGCTCCCTGAGGTGGGCTTCAATGTCATTGCCCAGGGGAAGAAAACACAGCCCAAGTAGGTGATCTGTCATCGTTTGGATGTGGGATGTCTCCCAGAAAAGCTCATGTGTTGTCAATGGAGAAATGTTCTGAGATGAAATAATTGAATTAGGGTTCCAGCCTCATCAGTGGATAACGTTATAAGGACCTCCGAGCATCTCTCAATCCAGTGACGGATTAATAATGTGAATGGATTTACAAAGTAGTAACTGTAGGCAGGCAGGGGAGTGGTTGGAAGAGGTGAGTCACTGGATGGTGACCTGGAGGGCAATTTCTGTCCATGGCTCCTTTGTGCGTGTCTGTCTCTGTCTCTGTGTCTTTCTCTCTCAGCTTCCTGGCTGCCATGAGCTGAGCTTTCCTCTACCACTCCCTGCTGCCATATTGCTTCTGCCTTGGAGCCGGCCAACCATGGACTGAACCTCTGAAACCATGAGCCAAATCAACCTTTCCTTCTAGAAGTCATTCTCATCAGAATAATACACTTGAAAAAGAGGACTTTTTGACACTTGTCCAAAGTCAGATAGGTACTGAGCACAAGAGGCAGGTCTGGAATGCCAAGATTAGGTTCCCAGATTCTCTTCTTCTCTTCTTTGCTTCCCTGCAAAGGGTAGTATGCGCATTTAGTAAAACATTCAAGAATTTTATAAGGATGGTGAGTGAAAAGTAAGACTCCCTCTGAGCCAGATATCTCGGCCCAGACGTTGTCTAAAAACGTCCAGTCTAACAAGTTTTTTTTTTCATAATTTTAGAGACTCTCTATGCATCTATAATCATGTTACATATATTATATATAATACCATATATTATATATAATGTTACATATTTTACACAAATAAAACTGCTCCCAAACAGTAGCATGCTCCACAGGCTGCTGTGCACCCTGCGTTTTAAACTCAATGATGTAGCTTGGAGCACGCCCCATATCTCCACGTGTGCCAACCTCAACTTTCCGACAGCTGCACAGGATTTCCACATAGGGCTGAACCGCCACCAGCCCGATAACTGTGGACACCAAATGCCTAGGTTTTAGTCAAACCTGTTTTGTCTCTGTTCTGACATCTAAAACAGCGCTGTTTACACGACAGTTAAAAAGTAAATGTTTAATCACGTCGTATTGCTCCCTTCCTCCCCTACCAGGTTCACCCCCAAAGTCCATCCCTCCCCCCGCCTTCCCTTCCCTCCCTTTCTCTTAACATTTTATCGGGTTCTCCTATGGGCCTGATACCCTGCTAGACTTTGGGAGTTTTATTTTATTTTTTGCTCCTGGTTTTTCAGGTCCAGGGCCTGCCCTCCTTTTTTTTTTTTTTTATTCATGGCACAGTTACTGCTACATTTGTTACACTTATTTTTTAAATACTTTTATGGGTGCATTATAGTCTCTCATCATGATGTAGTTCATAGTGATAGAGACATACATGTACACAGCCAGTGGGGTCTCCCCTGGCTCCCTCCCCATTGTCCCCTGTTCCCCACACAGGGTATTGAGAATGGCCTTGGTATTCTCACATATGTACATCATGTCGATGGAAGTGATTCCTTCATTGATCCTCCCTCTCGCCCTCTTCCCTTAGACCACCTCCCATAAAGCTAGTCCTTCTTCCCTTAAACTATTTAAACACAACTGGTGAATCGAAACTTAATATCTTACAAATCAAATTTTCTTAAATGTTTACACAGTCAAATGGTCTTGTTATGATACAACTGATTCTAATGGAAAGCCTCCAAAATGCTTCAAACACCTTAAAAAACACTAGTTTTTACTGCACCCACTTGTAGACTAACAACTATAGATCTGCAGGTATTCTTTGTGATATGCAAACTGTCATAACCTGGCCAGAGGGACCCCTTCTTTTTTAGCTGGCTTCTTTATCCTTTCAGGAGTAGGCAAGAAAATTTTGAAGCACCCTGGTTTTCTGTCAGTATTAAGATGTTTTAGGTTATCCTTATTTTCCCTTTTTGCTGATAATGGAATTGACTTTTTTGAAGGGGCTGACTACTGTTCATAAGAACTAACTGAAGACATCTTGAAATACTACTGGCAAATGGAAATAAAGCTGTTTGCTGATTGAAAATGTGCAAATCACACAAGGCAATGGAAGAGCCAGCTGTGGAGTCATCTCTCCACTTACAAGTTTGGGTTCCTAGAGAAAGGGGCCTTCCTTTAGTCATTTCCACATGCCCGTGGCCGGACAGTTTCCACGTTCCACTGACATCAGTATTTGGGTGCCGAGGGTGCAAACCAGGTGGGCTTCACAAGGAGACTAGTGATGGGCTGGCACTCTTGGCCCTTGCAGAGGCAGAGCTGGCCTCAGTTGCTGCCTATGGTCATAATTAGGCTTATGGTGATAGTTCAGAGCTCTAATAGTACTGTATCCTTTTATACAATTAAAGAGAATTAAAGAGTGTTTTATTTTATTTTTGAGGCTCTGGGGATTGAATCTAGAGCCTTGTGCATGCCAGGGAAAGTGCTCTGCCGCCGAACTAACTCACTAGCCATGTGTATGTGATTTTTTAAGTGACATTTTCTCTACATCATGCCCATTTAGATTTTTGACACTTAAACTGTTTATCCCCACCCCTGCTTTCAACACTGCTGTGAGCCTCAAGGCCCATTATTTTAAGCGTGCCTGTAAGTATCCTTTATAGAAAGCTGCTGTCCACATAGAACCATATGAAATTATGTGCATAAATTTTATTGCTTTCATGCAAATGCATGTCATATAGCTATTGATCTAATTACAAAATTATTGATACAAATATATTCAATCATGCAAATTAATTTTCTTAAGTAACTAAATGCCTCTTGATGTCCATAAATTTACTGACACAATTTCATTCAATAGTGTTATTAGACTGACTGCCACCAGGAGGTTAGCTGCAAAGCTGATCTCCTCTAGGATCCATCTCTGAAGCAGGCTGCCATTAATTATATAATTTTGAGTGATTTAAATTTAATTCCACTAATGCTTCTTCACTAATTGAAGGCATCTTGAAATACTGCTGGCAAATGGAAAGAATAAAGACGTTTGCTGATTGAAAATGTGCAAATCACACAAGTCAATGGAAGCTGAGGAGTCATCTTTCCACTTACAAGTTTGGGTTCCCACCAAAAAGGGCTTTCCTGTAGTCATTTCCACATGCCCATGGCCAGGACAGTTTCCAGCAATAATAAATGATCAGTAACACTTCTTTGAAAGACAAATGGATAGAAGGAAGGAGAAGCCATAGGAACAATGCAGAAAAAAATCATAGCTCCTCAAATAATTAACCCACAACCATCACCCACAGCCCACAACTCTTTCTTTTAATGTGACTGTAATATTTTGAGTAATTGGGTTTTGAGATAAATGTTAAATTGCTTCATTTCCAAAATTCAGTTTGGTCATGGCATCTAGGAGCAACAATCCATCTGCTAATCAATAAATAAAATTTAAATGCTGCCGCAGAAAGGCAACCCGGCACAAAACCAGTATTGTCAGCAAACCTAGAACAACTCTAATTTCCTGACAGAAATCAATTCACAGCAGAAGAGTGATTATTGTAAATATTTATAGTTTTAAAAGTAAAAGCTCATCAATGCAGCTTTTTGAGTAGTTCATTTCCAAAGAAGACATTCCGACGGGCCCACCTAGCTGTCTATCTGGCAATCTAGGATGCGGTGGGGTGTAGCAATAAGTGGCTGTTTTTTTTTCTTTTGTACTGGGTATTGAACCCAGGGGCTTCTATCCCTGAACTACATCCCAAACCCTTTTTTATTTTGAAACAGGGTCTTGTGATATGTTGCTGAGGCTGGCCTCAAACCTGCCATCCTCCTGTCTCAGCCTCCCGATTACTGGGATTACAGTCATGCACTACCATGCCCGGTGGAAGTGGCTCTTTTGGAGTCTTGGTGGGTAGTCTGGGCACATTCTGGAAAGTGATGTGGCAAAACGGAGAGGCAAGCTCCACATACTCATTTGCTTAATTAACCTCCTGGGTTGTGAGGATGAAATGAAGGGGGCACGAGAGAAGACATCTCTGAACATATCTTTAGTAATGTGGCAAATTTAGGGGCTTGAAGTGACTCCTTATCTCCTAAGAGCAGGACTAAAGACTGAGGAAGAAAGAACTGTTGAGAAACCAGATATGTCAATTCTAAAGCTCACTGTCCAAGGGCATTTTACTGGGAAGAAATAGTTGACAATTAAACTGAATGTTTCCATTCAGTAATACTGGGAGCTATAGGTGCTGGGAAAACAAGGTTGAAAAAGGCCGGGGAGGACTCTGCTTAGGAAGCTCAGGGTCCAGTGGGGGAAAGGGCTGGGCAAACAGGTAAGTGCACTGCAGGTGGGAAGGGAGCCAGGCCAGTGTGAGCCTGAGCTGTGGAACACAGGGGTGAGTCTCAGAGAGGAGAAATGCATCACACGGAGCAGCAACAGAGAGGGTTATTCCAGGAACAGACAGAACAGGCAAAGACTGGCATTTCAGGGTAGACATAAAAATAAACGAGTGTTTCCAAAGCTTCAGTCACTTAAGGTCTGTCTGCTTTTACACTGTATTATTTTTCCATGTCTCTGCATTACTTATGCCATTTTAAGTGTACTGTTTTTAAAAATGTAGCTAATTTGTACTTAAGAGACAACTTTGCATTACTACCATAAATAAAAGTGATATCATCTGTTGCAGAAATGTGTCCAATAACTGTCAGGCTCAGTTCCAATTTCTAGGGCTAAAGGGGTGAGCAAGACGGTCAGGCGTATGCAATGGAGATAAATTATTGTCAGACAGGAATAGATACTATGTGGGAAATATAAAGACAGGAATAGATACTATGTGGGAAATATAAAGACAGGAATAGATACTATGTGGGAAATATAAAGTGACTTAGGAGGGTTACTTTAGATGAGGTGGGAGGGGCCCTTGGAGAAGTTATTTGAGCCGAGGACTAAAGCCAGCCTTAGACCTTACCACCTTGACATCAAAAACGAAAACAAGGTCATTAAATTTCATCCAGACAAGGTTGCCGCTGAATTTGGGCCAGAAGCAGGGAGGTGAGCAAGTGTGAGAGACGTGCTCACACCTAACCTGACACTTTTTGCAAGACAAGAGACCCAAAGAGAAGGGGGCAGCTTCCTTACGTGTCAGTCTAGGCTGTCCAATCCTATCTGTACCCACTAAGACCCAGCTGGGTACCCGAGGGGGGAGCATCCCATTCTTCCCAAACACTGAGACCTCCGAGTGTGATGCAGACTGTACCCACCAGGTGACAAAGTTGTCAACCCTCGAGACCAAGGAAAGTTAGCTCGTTGCCCCACGTTGGTAAGACGCACGGGTGGGACATGAATCTGCACCTCCTCCAGCCCGGTGGCCTCACATTCAGCGGGCCCGAGGGGGGCCGACAGGTGCTGGGCAGAACCAGGAAGACTCCCAATTCCGAGATCCATCCTCGGAGCC
>PVJS01010145.1:0-48702 GCA_004027185.1 Glis glis | reverse complement strand
TTTCAAAATAAAGTATAAAAAATAGGGCCGGGGGTGTAGCGCGGAGGTAGAACGCCCCTGTGTTCAATCCCCGGTACCGCAAAAATAAATAAATTAATAAATAAATACATATGCACGTTATTTCTGTCATTCACTAAGAGGGAAATTTTAATTGCTTTGGACTTATCTTGTTGAAATTTTTTATACAAAACAATTTTATTTAGGCATCACAATATTTTACAAAGAAAACAAAGTCAGACCAAAGGCAGACCATGATTTATCCAGTTCAGCAGAAGCTCTACCATTCTTTACCCTAACTTCCCCCAAATTTACCCCACTCTAGGGAAGGAAGAGAGAAAAGAAGAGTAAAAAAGAAGAAACTGAAAGATACATTCCAGCTGAGCGTGGTGGTGCACGCTTGTAATCCCAGTACTTGGGAGGCTGAGACTGGAGGATCCAGGTTCGCAGCCAGCCTCAGCTACTTAGTGAGGCCCTCCACAACTTAGTGAGACCCTGTTTCAAAATAAAGAATAAAAAATAGGGCTGGGGGTGTAGCTCAGAGGTAGAATGCTCCTGGGTTCAATCCCCAGTACCTCAAAAAGAGATACATTCCAATGAATGGCTTCTGAGAAGAAAACAGACATTCTCTTAAGACCCTCCTTCCTCCTTTGCCATCTTATTATGAGAACTTCAAATTCCAAAATGCAATGAATACAAGCCGGGCACGGTGGCACACACCTGTAATCCCAGTACTTGGGAGGCTGAGACAGGAGATCGTCTGCTGAGACAGACGGCCTCAGCAAGTAGTGAGACTCACATCAACCTAGTGAGACCCTGTTTCAAAATAAAAAATAAAATCTGGCTGGGGATGTAGCTCAGAGGTAGAATTCCCCTGGGTTCAATTCCCGGTACCACACACAGAATGCAATGAATACATACTGTTCCAAAAACATATGGGTAGCTACATGCATATAAATCCATAGGCAAAACTACTGAAATAAATTTGTAAGAGTAACTTTAAGAGAAGTCTTGGTTAGGCTCAATTGTTTTGTTCTAAGGTTTACCAAAACATCTTTTAATTAGAGAATAAGAAAAATTTCAGATTTATACTATCCATAATTTTAACTATAACCCATATTGACTCAATATTACAGTGTTATGGAATCTATAGCATAGCATATATATCATTGAGAAAAATATCATGATTTAGGAAATATTTCTCCTAGCTGTGCCATTGACTATTGTTCCATGGAAATAACAATAATCAATGCTACACACACACACACACACACACACACACACAGAGTTTAATTATGAAACAGGAATGGCTACATGATTTTCAGGGCCACATACAAAATTAAAGTGTGAGTCCCCTTGTTATAAAGTTATTAAAAATTTCATGATGGCAATAGCAGAGGATAAAACTAAGTGTGATCTTTTCTAAGAGTGAGGCCTTATGTTACTGCACAGGTTGCATGTCCTTGAGTAAAAGGTTTAGGAAATGTTAGGTTTTAAAATGTTGAACAGATTTCTTTTCAGCAGAACTTCTCAGAACCTTTGCATGCTAATGCACATTTTGAACCTTCAAGAGGTTCTTGTACCATATAAAACTCCTCAAATGAATTTGACCAAAGCACTTTGAATTATTATTTCCTAAGGATCATCTTGTAGGGCCCTTATTCCATAGAACACACATTTTACAATGAAGCTCAGGCTGTGCAGAATTTGTATCTGGTTTAACATCATTTTTATATTCATAAATCATTGTATTTCCCCCATTTTTGTGCTATTTTCCTTATATTTAAACAGTTAATGAGTGATAACTACAGATGCAAATGGTATAGATTCACTAAATATAATGTCCTTCACTATTTGGTCTTTTATCACATGGACAGTCAATTCAGTTGCCAGACATCCCAAATACTGTCTGGGCCAGTATACTACAGATGGTCTGACTAAGGCTATATCCCAAGCCAACTTATTTTCCCCTTTATCTTGTCAATTCAGAGGAAATAACATCCTTACTTACCATTACCCAGTTCCCAAGAAATGTTGTACTTTTTGCTGGCGCTGTACTTCAACAGACTCAGGGCACTAGAACTGTTCCAGGAGTTATTGGGATTACGACGCAGTGCATTTAGAGCAAATATCAGGTGGAGTCCAGAGCAATCAGCAAAGTTATAAAGTTTGTCTAGAGACCTGGCTGGGAAGAAGCAGAGAAAGGCTTGTAACATTCAAATCAACATTCCAACAAAAGGAAAATATTAGCTACTAATAAAAAGCCTTTCTATGAGCTTCCTGCTAATAAGGAATTACCCAAATAGTCTTCTAAAAGGGACTATTACCTTTTGGTCTGGGGTGCATTTCAAGGTGATTTTAGAAAGAAGTACTGGAGGTTAGGAGTATAACTCAGTGATAATTGTCTGGCATGCATGAGGCCCTGGGTTCAATCTTCAGCACAGGGAAAACACACAGAATTCCAGACAGAGGATCTAAGTGGCCAACCAAGTCTTGCCCACTCTGCATTGCCATTTATTTGTTGAAAAAAAAATAGAATTACTGATGTTTAAAAATCAAGATTCCACTGGGTGGCTGGATTTCTAACTTTACTGGAAAAATCAAAAGATCTGGAACTGTTAGCATGTCCTGCATGACATGACAGGATACAAAATCAGAAAGATGACTGGCTGGTGAGTCTTAGAAAATAACTCAGTCTAGCCAGGCGTGGTGGTGCACACTTGTAATCCCAGTACTCTGGGAGGCGGAGACCGGAGGATCTGGGGTCGCAGCCAGCCTCAGCTCTCCCTCGCTCTCTCCCTCTACTTAGTGAGGCCCTCCGCAACTTCGTGAGACCCGGTTTCAAAATAAAAGTATAAAAAATAGGGCTGGGGGTGTAGTGCAGAGGTAGAACGCCCCTGGGTTCAATCCCCGGTACCACAAAAAAAAAAAAGAAAATAATTCAGTCTAAAAATGTCACTCAAGCCCACATTTATAATATTTATGGGAATGGAAATACCATAACCATCATTAGAAATATGTTCAGTGTTAGATTGATCTTAGATATCAACTCTATAACCATGTGTCTAATAACCATCTCATCTCTTCATTTCTGTTGCCCTCCATTCTATTTGCATGATTTATTAAAATCCATGTCTCCATCAAAATTCTTCCTGTCTTGCAAATTTGTCTCTCAATTCTTCTCATCAGTTTCACTCCCTCCTCAAAACCTTCATGAATTTAAAGATCTTCTTCTTCCTTAGTTCAAGGCCTCTAGAATTCATCTGTATTTTGTCTCCAACTTTAGGCCTCTCTTTTCTCTCAAAGAGTTCTTTTTTTTTTTTTGCGGTACTGGGGATTGAACCCAGGGGCATTCTACCTCCGCGCTACACCCCCGGCCCTATTTTTTATACTTTATTTTGAAACCGGGTCTCATGAAGTTGCGGAGGGCCTCACTAAGTAGAGAGAGAGAGAGGAACAGGGAGAGAGAGAGAGAGAGCTGAGGCTGGCCGCGAACCCAGATCCTCCGGTCTCCGCCTCCCAAAGTACTGGGATTACAAGCGTGCGCCACCACGCCCAGCAAAGAGTTCTTTTTTGATGTCAATCAGTTTGATTGATTATAGAACTCTCTGCCCCATTGACCTCTGCTCTATTTATTTTCCTCATGAGGCATGCCCTTATTCCTCTTCTCAACATATCCAGATTTTACTTGTCCTTTTAGGCAGTGTTTTCTAAGGTATGGATAACAAGACTTAAGGTGATGTATAGCTGGAAAAGGTATGTTCGGCTAATAATTACATACAGGGGTTCACATCTTCGTAGTAGTCATAATCCAAGCCCCTAGAGCAGAGTTTCTCAAATGGGGTTCTGTGAAACACTAATGTTCCACAAGAGGTCACCAGGGGTTCACAAGAGATGATGCAGATCAAGGTTGATGATGTGATCAAGGTTGCCCCATATGCAATTTTATACACGTCAAACACAAAACACATCAAACCTGTGATTTTATGGCTTGATGGTTTAAGGCAAATCAAAGTAATTTACAAAAAATGTCAATGTAAAGAACAGTTATAGGTCTTTTAGTCCTTTAAAGTAGAGCCATCATCATTGGACTGAGTCCATTATCAGTTTTTGAAGTGAGATATAGCAAGGCTGCCATTTTCATTTAAGAATTCATGTAAAAACATGTGTGAGAAAGCATTTTTTTAAGGAGTATCAAGAACAAGAAAAGAAATTGTCTTATATGAACTATCTTACATTCTACCCAGGATTGAGTAATTGGATAAAAACAACAAAGGGCATCGGTTTCACATTAAAGAGATAAATTTATTTATTTTTAGTCCCAGAATTACAGAACTAAAATGCATTTACAGACCTACTAAAGTGATCATAAAATCAACACATGTGTATAATAAGTTTATAATTATCTACATACAACTCAGTAAAAAACGCAGCATTTTTTAAAGTTTCATATAAATTATATCTTAGATTATAATTTTGTTTATATTGCTTTGACCTATAGTTTTAGTTGTTTTACTATTCATCATTAATACATTTTGCATATTGAAAATAACATTAATATGTTATTAATAACCTTTATTTATATTAATTAATAACTTTATTTAAATTAAAACTAAAAAGCTTACCTTGAGAAAAATTAGAACCCATTTTGGCTTAACCATTTACTTAACAAAAACCAGTTATATTTGCCTTATCAGTTTTTAAATTTATGAAAAGGAAATATGAGATTAATTTCAAGAAAGAAAGCTAATGTCTTTTTTCTTTTCAAGAATGGTTGTCCAAAAAGTCATTTTTATTTAAATAGGGAGAAAAAAACTATCCCTGCATTTACCATATACTACATACTGCACCTCAACAGAAATTTTTGATAAGACTTTTAAGCTGACTTGGGTAAGATATTAAAAAAAAGTAAAAACTTAAGTTTCTCTATACCATTAGAGTTGATATGCTTTGTGAGAAAGGTGAAACCATACAAAAGAATAGACTAAGAAATTGGCCAAACTAAATATATTCTCTGGAAAATATTACTCTCTATTTAAAGAGCATTGGTAATTATTAGATTGTTTTATATATATATATATAACTAAATAATCACATTAACATACTCTGAACTTTAGATGTAATACTTTTATCTAAAGGTTCTGACTCCTAAGAATTATTATTATAGTATCTCAAAAAATAATTTGAATTTAAGATCAAGAGAGGGCCATTTTGAAATCCTTTAATATTTGATTATGCCACAAAAGTTATATTATTTTACCAGAAAAATACTCAATATTCAATTAAATAACATCTTGTTCATCCAAATTCTTCATAGCTACAACTAGCTTATAATTTAACTATACAATGAAATATACTTATTTTTATAATTTTTAGTTTTACTTATGAGACTAAAACTCTGGTAATTTTTATATCAAAATTTAATATGAATGACTAATTTTACATAGATTGATTTGCTTTATGTGGCCTTTTTCTAGAACTAATTATCTCCTTCTAATGGTATTACCCATATTTGTTTCATATGTATTAGAAAAACAAATACATATCACACATGAAAACACGTCAAACCTGTGATTTCATAGTTTGATGGTTTAAGGCAAATCAAAGTAATTTAGAAAAAATGTCAGTGTAAAGAACAGTGTAGAGAAATAATTTAGATCGTTTGTTAACAAGGTAAAAATTGAGAACTAGAGCCGGGCTGGGCATGGTGGCGCACGCTTGTAATCCCAGTACTTGGGAGGCTGAGACTGGAGGATCGGGGTTCGCAGTCAGCCTCAGCTACTTGATGAGGCCTCCGCAACTTAATGAGACCCTGTTTCAAAATAAAGAATACAAAATCGGGCTGGGGGTGTAGCTCAGAGGTAGAATGCCACTGGGTTCAATCCCCGGTACAGAAAAAAAAAATTGAGAACTAAAATTCTAGAAGTTTGGGAAACACTTCACTGAGGATAAATTTAAGTTCTGCCTCTTCCATGAAGCCATTCCTGAGCACAGTAAACTCAGGCTTTATACTGTTTGCTGGTATCTGACTGCCTCATGACGTTTCCTGTGACATTGTGTTATCCTGGGATTTACCTCTTGATTCATTCACTTCTCCAAAGTGAATAGCTTGTTTTTCCAGTTAAACTCATAAGCAATTAAATCTTATTGTAGCTTTTGAAGCATCTAACACACATTAATTTTCTGCTTCAAAGTCATACTGAAGAGTTCAAAGAGTTCTCACAGCCTTTTTCTTTTTTCTTTTTTGCATAAAAGTGGTTTACTATGAAATTGAATGAAGCCCAAGAGAGATCTAAAATAATTTTTGCTGGCTTAAGAGATGTGTTCTAGGGTGTTTTAGAGAAGTAAATATATTTGAATATACAGAATTTAGTAGATGCTCAACAAATATAATCTTCCTTGGAATATTTGCTATCAGGTTCCATACAACCTAGTGGATACTAGGAGGTGACTTTCTACTCTGTCCACCAGAGGGTGCCAGTGCCTCTGTGTCCTCTAGTCAGGCTGACATTTCATAGGGATAGAATTCTGAGGAGCATTGCTTAGCATCAAGTGAAGAGGAGGAGCTGGAGCTGGAGCTTCAGTGTGATGAAACATAGACTTGGGAGTGCTAATAGTTGATATTCTGAAAGCTCTTGAGACTTCAGAAGGACAAAAGGTAGAATGATAGCTAAAGATAAAACCTTAAGGAATGTCCACATATAAGAAGAATGTCAAAAGAAGAAAGAGAAAATAAGGCAGAGAAGAAGAACCCAGAAATCCAGTCTTGAGAAATCACCAAGAAGAGACTGGCAAGCAGTAGTGTCGGTGACAAACAGGAGGGGAAGGATGGGAGAGGTGGAGCCATTAGCTTAATCAAGCAGTGAGATTAGAGACTACATTTAGGGTAAGGGTGAATTTTTTTTTTGAGGGTGAAAATTTAAAGAATGAATGGATGGATAGCCAGGATTCAACTCTGGTACAGTATTTGTTGACGTTCTATGGGAATAAAAGGGAGAAAAGAACAAAATAGTATCCAGAGAGGAGCACCAGAAATTGATTTTTAGAAATTCAAGATCCAAGATCCTATTTTGCCAAAAATTACATTTCTTCAATGAGGCTAACCTCAACTTTATATTAGGAAGAAGTGAATAAGAATCAATGAATTTAGCCGGGCGTGGTGGCGCACACTTGTAATCCCAGTACTTTAGGAGGCGGAGACCGGAGGATCCGGGTTCGCGGCCAGCCTCAGCTCTCTCTCTCTCTCTCTCTCTCTCTCTCTCTTTCTCTCTACTTAGTGAGGCCCTCCACAACTTCGTGAGACCCAGTTTCAAAATAAAGTATAAAAAATAGGGCCAGGGTTGTAGCACGGAGGTAGAACGCCCCTGGGTTCACTCCCCGGTACCACACACACAAAAAAAAGAATCAATGAATTTATACTAAGACATGAATTACAGACTATTTCTCTGAGTTTCCTCAGGACTTGACACTTCAAAATTGAAAAACAATTCAACAAAAAGTAGGACACTCATTAACTAATTTATTCACCAAATATTTATTGAGCACCTACTATGCACCAAGTATTATAGCAATGACCAAAATAGAAAAGAGGCCCTACCTGCACAAGGATCATATTTAGTGTGACTAATGTGAGAGGTAAAGCAGGGTAGGGAACAGGTAGAACCAATAGAGGTCGGTATGTTGTTTTAAGTAAGCATCACTGATCAGGTAGCATTGAAGCAGAGACACAATGTAGGTAAGCGAGTAAGTCAAGTGTAACTATGGAAAAAATTCCAGGCAGAAGGTATAGTAGGGCAAAGGCCCATGATGGATATGAGACTGATGAACATGAAAAACAGCAGAGAGGCCAGTGTGGCTGCCCGGAATGAATGAGAGGTGAACAGTAGGAGATGAGGTCACAGTGGTAGCAGGGCCAGATTGAATCGGGCCTTACTGCCTATTGTAAGAACTTTGGCTTTTTTTTTTTTTTTTTTTGCGGTACCGGGGATGGAACCCAGGGGCGTTCTACTTCCGAGCTACACCCCTGGCCCTATTTTTTATACTTTATTTTGAAACCATGTCTCATGAAGTTGCGGAGGGCCTCACTAAGTAGCTGAGGCTGGCCGCGAACCTGGATCCTCCAGTCTCTGCCTCCCAAGTACTAGGATTACAAGCGTGCGCCACCACGCCCGGCTAGAACTTTGACTTTTACACTGATCGACCCAGGAAACCACTAGGTGGTTTTGAATGCAACCTGACTCACATTTTAAAAGCACCACTTTCATTGCTGATCTGAAAGGAGACTGTGAGGGGTGGGGAGAGAACAGGTGAAAACAAGGAAATCAGGACTCTGTAGCAATAACTCAAGCAAGGGATTACAGTGCCTTGGGCCAGGGTGATAGCAGCCGAGTGGTGGAAGTGGTGGGTTCTGGGGATGTTTTAAACACAACCAATACAATTTGCTGAAGGGTTGGATGGGGGTGGGGTATGAGGGGGTAAAAAAGAGTCAAGAAAAACTCTTAATTAAGTTTTTGACTTGAGCATCAAAATTATAAACTTGACATTTCTGAAGAAAATATGGAAGATTGGGAGATGGAAGGAAGGGAAGGCAAAAATCAGAATTGGGGTTGGGGCATTTTGGATTTGAGATGCTTTTAGACATATAAAAGTAAACAGTTTGAATGTGCAGAACAGGTAAATCCAGAGGTAGAGGAAGAGGTATCAACTGAAAATATAAAACTGATTGAGAAAAACATTTTGAAAGATCAGGACAGATAGAGAGCTTTTTATTATGAAGAAGGGAAATAGCTGTCATAGGGTTCTTTAAATTTACAGATGCCAGCAAACTCAAGAAGGCTTACTTCCTATCTCAGTTCTACCCCTGCTCCTTTTTTGGCTGAGCATCTAAAGGTTTGTTAATTCTCACCTCCCTTGACTCCTTATCCAGGATTAGCTTTTCATCCTTTTATCCTGTTTTTCTCTAATTATTTCCCCCCAAATAATGGCTATCCTACTTCTCCTCCTCCATCTTTTGAGAGAGAAAAATGACATATTCTTCCTCTTATGCAAAGTGCTATGCAAACAAAGCTTATAGACATGGCCCCATTTCTCACTTTCCAAATTGATGGCCAACTCTAAGCTCTTCTTCTATAGAAATTATGGAGTCACATGTGTCCCCTGGGAAACAGTAAATTTCTTGGTAAATTTGGTTTTCAATTTTGCTTCCTGGCTTCTCTCAAAATGAGGCATTAAAGCTTCATAACTCAATACTTAATAAGTCATTCTTAGCATTAACCCCATTCTAAATAAGACTTTTTCTATCTCATGATTTTTTTCCCCTTAGGGTATTAGAAGGGAACTGACATAAAAATAGGGAGGACTGCTCAAGTATGTCCAGACTCTACATTTTGTTGCAGTGTGATAGCCTGTTCCAATCCCATGTGTTCACAATTACAACAAGCAGGCACTACAGCAACCATCTCTCCTTTTGGAGTCACCAGCAGTGCCCTCTAAGAGCTAAGGGCAAGGATCATCTGCCCAAGACCTTAGCCACACAAAAGCAGCTCTCTCCCTTCATGTGAAGGTTTTAATAGAACAAAATAGTCACAAAGGGGTATTGTACTCCTTTTCATCAATTAAGCAAAGAATAGGATTGACAGGCATGGTGGCACTGCCTGTAGTGTTAGCTACTCAGAAGGCTAAGGCAGGAGGATCACAAGTTTGAGGTTAGCCTTGGTCACTTAGTAGGACCCTGTCTCAAAATAAAATTTTAAAAAGGGCTGGGGCGCACGCTTGTAATCCCAGTACTTTGGGAGGCTGAGGCCGGAGAATCCGGGTTCACGGCCAGGCTCAGCTACTTAGTGAGGCCCTCTGCAACTTCGTGAGACCCGGTTTCAAAATAAAGGATAAAAAATAGGGCCGGGGTGTAGCTTCAGGGTAGAACGCCCCTGGGTTCAATCCCTGGTACTTCAAAAAAAAAAATAAATAAATAAAATAAAAAGGGCTGGGGATGTAGCTTAGTGATAGTGCATTTGCCTAGCATGCATGAGGCTTTGGGTTCAATCCCTAGCACTGAAAACAAAACAAACACAAAATATGTTGAATGGAATCCTTAAAACAAATTATATTAATTTCATGTGATTTTTGTTAGTTTTTGGCTTACTCTTGGTCCAAAGAGTGTGATAAAATTTGGGCCATGTTAGAATTCTCCATCATTCTTTGAGAAACCACATCATTCCGGGATTCCATGTTGTTCCAAGCTTGCTGTCTCTGCTTGGAATACCCTTTCTCCTTTTTTCTTCATTCCATAGCCTAGATCAGTGACCACCTCTGTGAGAGCTCCCCTGACTCCCGAGGCAGAGATACTGGGGTTACCTTTCCTGGTAACCCAGATCTTTATGTGTTCTTGTTACAGCAACAGCTAATCATGCTATATTGTTGAAATCTATCTTTCTCTCCCAAGGCAATTTGGAGCATTTTCCAAAGAAAAGGCACCATGTCTGCCTCTTTGGCATCCAAGTCAATGTCTGGTATACAATAAACCTTATGCAGGCATTACTTTGGTTCATTCAATGCCACCTAAAATTTTTCTGTACACTATCTAACCTCAATTATTAATATTCATTGTAGCATATTTCCTTTAGATTACATATATAATCTACATATATAATATATGTATCTATATATAATCTATATCTATCTATATATAATATATATAATCTATACATATAATATATATGTATCATGCAGTTAAATGCACTCAATTAATATAATCACTACTTTAGTGTTCAGTTTAGAGTGAATACGATTGGTAAGGCATAGGTGGCCACCTAATAGAGGCTGTAAGAACAGAGGAAGCCAGAAACGTGGGAGATACATGAGAGTGACAGCAGAATATGGCAAACTCTGGACAAATTCTGCTTCTTGTAATTCAGAGAGGAACCATCAGTTAATAAGGAATCATTTGAATAAGGAAGTACAACCAATGGTTGGGAGAGTACTTTAATTGTCGCTATTAAGACAGAACAGCTTGAAAATTGCCTAGGAGGAAAGCACAGTCATTTGAGAAAGAGTGACGATATCTCTGAAAGCTAATTTTAATAGGAAGAGAAATATCTCCAGGTTAGTCAGGGAAAATGAAACCTTAACTAGGATATAAAGAAATCAGCATATGTCTATAATTTAACTGCAGCTGTTTAAGGAGAATGAGATTTGGGAAATGTGTGTGAATAAAAATTGCAACATTATCAGAAGACTCTAGGCTAGAGAGTAATTGTTGCATTAATCAATTTAACTAGATTAAAAGAAAAACTGAGTGCCAGTGAGTATAGCAGGACCTCTGCATCCCATTAGAAATTCATCCAAATAATGACAGAAGAGTACAAGAGACACTGACAATAAAGAGACTAATAGTGCTTTTAAGAAAGTACCCTTAAGAAACAAGCTTTTTAAAAAATATGAATAGTAGTTCTAAGGAATAGTTTGAAAATATCTATCAAAATTCTAAATGGACAGTCTCTTAGACCATTCATTGTTAGATATTTTTCTAGCATAAATACTGCAGTGTTCTGAACAGCCAATAACTCCAGGTGTGTGTGTGTGTGTGTGTGTGTGTGTGTGTGTGTGTGTGTATCCAAATGCCAATCAAATGGGAACTGGCTAACTGAATTGTAAAAAAAATCTGTATTTCAGGAAGACATTACAAATAAGGAAAGGGAGAAGGCTAGCATAAACTCTGAGTCAGATTGGAGTCAGATGTAGCAGTAGAACTCACTATGTATGTAATGTACATACATATACACTATTTAGGTAATATACACACACACATACATAAATATATATGAATACATACAGATGATGCAGGAATATAGGTGTTTATATACATGAATTTTAATATATATGTGTATTTCTTACCATTCCTAATAAATATAGTATGTATATACACATGTATGTGTATAAAACATTCATAACACACACATATATGTATGTGTATGTGTGTGTGTGTGTGAATGCAGATGTAGAAGCAATGACTTTCTAGTAACAATGAGCATACCTAACATCCAGGTTTGTGTATCTAAATACCATTCTCTATTAAAAGGAACCAGGGCTCCTTAGGGAAATGTCTGATGTCAGGGTTAGGTCAGAGAAAATGCAAGATGTACCTAGGATATTTTGTGATACTAGAAATTAAGGAAGTGCTAAAAAACATGATAGTGGTTTATCAAAAGGACATGGGAGCTAACGTGAAGGAGTCCCCCTAACTCCATGGCCAAAGCTGAGATAATTTTAACAATAAAATAAATGACAATACATCTTGGTGCAAAATTCTGTCAGGGTGAGGAGCTAGCACCACAGTTCTTGCTACCTCACCCCTGTGCCCTGTCTGGACACATGCTGCTCTCAGGGGTGGATGCAAACACCACAGAATGGGAACAGAAAATGATATTGATGAAATGCCTAATAAAAAATTTATAAGAATGAGTATAAAGTTCAATGAGGTTCATGAGAATACAGACAGTTGAATAAAATTAGAAAAACAATACATAATATGAATGAGAAATTAAAAAAGGAGATAGAGATCTTGAAAAAGAACCAAGCAGAAATCTTGGAAATGAAGACCTCACTTAGTCAAATAGAAAATACAGTTGAAAGCTTCAAAGGCAGACTAGATCAAACAGGAGAAAACATATCTGAATGTGAAGACAGCTCTGTTGAAATAAACTAGTTCGACAGGAAGGAAGGAAGGAAGGAAGGAAGGAAGGAAGGAAGGAAGGACGGACGGACTCGAGAATTTTGGGATACCATTAAAAGAACAAATGTTCACATTTTGAGGGTAATTGAAATAAAGAAAATGAGAAAAAACAGAAAACTCATTCTATGAAATAATAGCTGTAAATTTACCTAATCTTTGCAAACATCCAAGTACAGAATAGGCTCATAAAATCCCAAATAGACTTGACTAGAAAAATCCTTACCCTGACATATTATAGCAAAACTGCTAAAAGTACAAGACAAAAATAGAATGATAAAAAGTGCAAGAAAAAAGCACAGAGTCACATTTAAGAGGACCCCTATTATATTAACACCAGATATCTTGGCAGAAATAATACAGACAAAGAGAGCACAGGTCATATTTCAAGTCCTGAATGAAAATAACTTATCCAAGAATACTATATTCAGCAAAGTTATTTTTTAGAAATAAAAGATAAATAAAAAATTTGGGACAAGCAAAAAAAATGAGGGAATTCATTGCCACCAGACTGGCTTTATAAAAATTGCTTAAGGGATTCCTATATCCAGAAGCAAAAGGAAGATAACTACCATTATTAAAATGTGTTGAAGTATAAAAAATATAAGAACATATACACAAAAGAGAAATGGAAAAGAATCAAATTGTATCAATCCAATAAACCACCAAAACACAAAGATGAATAACAAGAAAAGTCTAGAATAAATGATATTCAAAATAAATAAAAGAAATTTAACAAAATGACAGAAGTAATCCTTACATTTCTATAATAACCTTGAATATAAATGGACTAAGATACAGACTGGCTGAATGGATACAAAAATAAGACCCAACAACATGCTGCATACAAGCAACTCACTTCATCAGTAAAGACATAGATTGAAAGTAAAAGGATGAAAAAAATATTCAATGAAAACAAACCATAAGTGAGTAGAAGTAGCTATTCTTATATCAGACAAAATAGGCTTAAAGAAAAACCTAAAAAAAAGACAAAGTCATTATTCAATGATCAAGGGATCAGTTCAACAAGAAGACATAATAATTATAAATCTAGATACACTTAATATTGAAGCACCCAATTTTATAAAACATACAGTATTAGACCTAAAGAGAGGGATTATCTAGATAAAAAAATAAGCAGCAACAACAATAGAAAACCAGAGTTTTCTATACTGTACTGTACTGTAACTATACTGTAGAGAAAACAAACCTAATAGAACATTTTATAAAACATTTTGTCCAACAGCTACAAAATGCACATTATTTTTCTAACCACTTGGAACATTTTCTAGAACAGACCATATATTAGGCTACATGACAAGTTTCAACAAATTCAAAATAATTCAAATCATATCATGTATGCTCACTGACACCACAATGGAATAAAGCCAGAAATCACCAACAACAAGAACTTCAGAAACTATTCAAACTCATGGAGATTTCATAAGCTACTGAAAAATAGGTGATTAACAAAATCAAAAGGTAAATTAAGAATTTCTTGAAACAAGTGAAAATGGGAATACAACAGAACAAAACTTATCAGATACAGCAAAAACAGTACCAAGAGGGAAGTTTATAGTAATAAATACCTACATCAAAAAATAGGAAGATTTCAAATAAACAACCTAATGATGCATCTCAAGGACATAAAATGCAAGAATAAACCAAACCCAAATTAATAGAAGGAAAGAAATAACAAAGATCAGAGCAAAAATAAAGGAAATAAAGATAGAAAATATCAGTGAAACAGTTGGTTTTTATTTTTTAAAAAAGAAACAAAATTAACAAACCTTTAGCTAGACTAAGAAAAAAGAGATAAGATCTAAATCAACAAAATTAAAAGTGAAAAAGAGCATTACAACTGATACCACAGAAATACAAAGGATCATGAAAGATTGTTACAAATGATTGTATACCAATAAATTGGAAAACCTAGAAGAAATGATAAAGTTCTGAACATATATATTCTACCAAAATCAAATCATAATGACATAGAAGACCTAAATAGAGCAATAACGAGTAGTGAGACTCAATTGGTAATAAAAAGTCTCTCAACAAAGAAAAGTCCACTTTTCTTGGATCCATTGATGAATTATATCAACTTTTAAAGAACTAATGTCAATTCTTCTTACACTATTCCAAAGACTGAAAGGGAGTAAACCCTTCCAAATGCATTTCTGATACCAAAATCAGAAAGGGACAAACACACACACACACACAAAGAAAACTTTAGACCAGTATCTCTAATGAACATAGATGTAAACATTCTCAAGAAAATACTAGAAAATCAAATCCAACAGCACATCAAGAAGATCATACACTATGATCAAGTTGGATTTTTCCCAGGGACACAAGGATGGCTCAACATACATAAACCAATAGCTGTAATATATTATGTTAACAGAATGAAGGATAAAAAATATATAATCACTCCAATAGATGTATAAAAAGCACTGATAAAATTCAATATACCTTTATGACAAAAACCCTGAACAAATTAATTATAGAAAGATTGCACCTCAGCCAGGTGTGGTGGTGCACGCTTGTAATCCCAGTACTTGGGAAGCTGAGACAGGAGGATCGCAGGTTTGCAGCCAGCCTCAGCTACTTCTTGAGGCCCTCCGCAACTGAGTGAGACCGTTTCAAAATAAAGAATAAAATATAGGGCAGAGAATGTAGCTTGGAGGTAGAATGCCCCTGAGTTCAATCCCCAGTACCACAAAAAAAAAAGAAAGAAAGATTGTACCTCAATGTAATGAAGGCTATATATAACAAATCCATAATGTCATACTAAATGAGGAAAAGCTAAAAGCAATTCCTCTAAGACCTGGAATGAGATATGGGTGTCCACGCTCACTATTCTTATTCAATATAGTACTGGAAGTTTTGGCTGGAGCAATTAGGCATGACAAAGAATTAAAAGGCATACAAATAGGAAGGTAGGAAGTCAAATTATCACTGCTTGCAGACAATATGATTCTATATATAAACCTAAAGACTCCAAAAATGACTATTGGAAATGATAAATGAGCTCATTAATGTTGCAAAATACAATATCAGCATATGAAAATTCATAGCATTTTTATACACTAATAATGAGATTGCTGAGAAAGAAATCATGACAGCTATCTATTTTACAATATCTACAAAGAATAAATTTAACCAGGAAAGTGACAGATCTTTACAATGGCTGGACATGGTGGCATATGCCTATAATCCCAGGAATTGGGAGGTTGAGGAAGAAGGATTGCAGGTTTGTGGCCTGCCTCAGATTAGACCCTGTTTCAAAATAAAAAATAAAATAGGGATGGAGGTGTAGCTTGGAGGTAGAATGCTTTGAGTTCAATCCCCAGCACCACACACACACACACACACACACACACACACACACACACACACAGAAATCTTTACAATGAAAATTACAAAATACTGATAAAAGAAATTGAAGAAGACACAAAAAATGGAAAGACCTGCCATGATCATGGATTGGAAGAATTACTATTGTTAAAATGTCCATACTACCTAAAGCGATTTACAGATTCAATTTTCTGCATATGGATATCCAGTTTTCCCAGCACCATTTATTGAAGAGGCTGTCCTTTTTCCAATGTATGCTTTCATACCTTTGTCCAGAATTAGTTGTCTCTGGATAAGTGGGTTGATTTATGTCTGTTCTGTTCCATTATGTGTGTGTGTGTGTGTGTGTATGTGCGTGTGTGTGTGTGTGTGTATGTGTTGCTAGTACCATGCTGTTTTGGTTACTATAGCTCTGTAGTATGTCTTAGAATTAGGTATTGTGATGCCTCCAGCTTTGTTCTTTTTGTTCAGGATTCCTATGGCTATTTGGGGTTTTTTGTGCTTACACATGTATTTTAGGATTGCTTTTTCTATTTCTGTTGGCATTTTGATGGGGACTGTATTGAATTTGTAGGTTGACCCCTATCTCACACCCTGTACAAAAATCAACTCAAGCTGTGCATGGTGATGTACATCTGTAATCCCAGTACTTCGGAGGCTAAGACAGGAGGATCCCAGTTCAAGGTCAGCCTCAGAAATGTAGCGAGATTCTCAGCAACCTAGTGAAACTGTTTCAAAACAAAAAATAAAAAGGGATGGGGGTGTAGCTCAGAGGTAGAATGCCCCTGGGTTCAATCCCCAGTAACACACACACACACACACACACACACATGACTGGTATAGGCAATGATTTTTGGATTCTATCCCCAAAGCACAGGCAACAGAAGCAAAAAATAAACAAATGGTAGTATGTCAGACTAAAAAGCTTTGACACAGCAAAGGAAACAATCAATAGAGCCATAAAATAACCTATACAATGGGAGAAAATATTTGCCCAAATATTTATCTGACAAAGTATTAATAACCAGAATATATAAGGGACTCAAGATCTTGACAAGGAAACAAGGGATTTATTTTGAAAATGGGCAAATGATCTAAATAGACATTTCTTAAAAGAAGAAATATAAATGGCCAACAAATATATAAAAATGCTCAAAATCATTAGCTATAGGGGAATGTAAATCAAAATGACGATGAGCGCCGGGCGTGGTGGTGCACGCTTGTAATCCCAGTACTTTGGCAGGCAGAGACTGGAGGATCCAGGTTCGCGGCCAGCCTCAGCTCGCGCATGCGCGCGCGTGCACGCACGCGAGCGTTCTCTCTCCTTCCCTCCCTCCCTGTCTCTCTCTCTCTCTCTCCCCCTGTCTCTCTCTCTCTACTTAGTGAGGCCCTCTGCAACTTCGTGAGACGCGGTTTCAAAATAAAGTATAAAAAATAGGGCCAGGGGGCGTAGCGCGGAGGTAGAACGCCCCTGCATTCAATCCCCGGTACCGCAAAAAAAAAAAAAAAATGACGATGAGCTATCTCATCCAAGTTAGAATGGCTATTAAAACAAAAACAACAGCAAAATAATAATAAGTGCTGGAGATAATCAGTAGAAAAAGGAACTCTCATATACTATTCATGAAAATATAAATTAGTACTACCACTATGGAGAACAGCACGAAGGTCCCCCTCAAAAGTAGAGCTACCATATGATTCAGTTATATCATTTCTGGGTGTATATTTAAAGAAAATGAATGCAGCATACCAAAGAGATATCTGCATGCCCATGTTTATTGCTGCTCTATTCACAATTTCTAAGATATGGGTTAGATATGGAATCAATCTAGGTGTCCATAAACAGATGAATGGATAAAAAATTGTTATATATATACCCAATGAAATATTATTCAGTCATAAATAAGAATAAAATCCTGTGATTTGTAGTAAAATGTATGGAACTGGAGGACATTAGGTTAAGTGAAATAACACAAACACAGAAAGACAAGTACCACATATTATCTCTCATATATGGAAGTTTAAAAAAGTCAGCCTGAATGTAGAACAGTCATTACTAGAGGTTGGAAAGGTGAAAGGAAGGGATAAATAGAGATCAGATTTTATCAGTGCATGCTATATACATGTATTGAAATATCACACTGTACCTAAATACTATGGACAATTAACACATAATAAAGTAAGTTAAAAATAAAATACATACATAAATAATAATGATAGCATCATTGTATTATAATTCAGATATAAGTTAAACTTATATACATAAATAATTGATTAAATAGGAAAGTACCTGTCTTCCTTATAGTAGAATACCAATTAATGATGAATATAGAAAAGAAAAGCAAAATAGGCATCATGAGGCAACATCTCAGTAGTAATGATTATAATCAAGAACCACTGATGGATGCTAACCTTAGTAGGTTTGAGTACAGTGACAAAAATATATTTGGATGGCATCAAAGTATCTTCCCAAAAGATATTAATTAATTTCAAAGGTAAAATGTCAATTTTACAAAGGAGATACCAGTAGACACCATCTTACCCTTATGACCAAAGTTAATCTTACTAGTTGCAAGACATATTGGCAAGACATATTAGTTACAAGACATAGCTTCATATCCTGATAGGATGCTCTGAGAACACCGCACATCACTTCTGTGGTATTCTTACCAGAAATGGAAAACCTCGGTTTAATCATGAGAAAACATCAGATAAACTCAATTTGAGGAGTATTATTTAAAATAACTGTCCTGAACTATTCAAAAGTGTCAAAATCCTGAAAAAAATGAAAGATTTAGGACTATCACAGACTGAAGAAGATTAATGAAACATGAAAAATGCAATGTAGTATTCTGGATGAGATCTTGGAACAGAAAAAGGACAGTAATGAGAAAATTGGCCAAAATTTGAATAAAGTCTACACATTAGTTTATAGTAGTGTATCAGTGTTAATTTCCTTATTTCAATATACTATAGTTATATAAAATTATAACAGTAGGATAAGCTGAATGAAGAATATATGAAAACTCTATGAACTATATATGAACTGCAATTTCATAAAACTTGAACTTTTCTGTGAATCTAAAATAATTCACTATAACATATTAAAAATAATAAGGAGATCTATATATATTATATAAAAAGAATGTCAAGATATATTAAGTTTTAAAAGTTGTAAAGGAAAAAAGCAATGACAAGAATGGTATATATATATATATATGATCCCTTCTGAATGATCTATCAATATATACATATATATACACATACACATATACATTGTATACATTAGGTATATGCCAATTAGGTATATACATAATTCATCCTGTTGTAAGGAAACACAAAACTGGTAATATTGGCAATCTGAAAGGAGAAAAATTAGAGGTGGAAGAGAGTTTTAATTTCTTTTAATTTCGAGTTTTCACTGAGTCTGCATTTTTACACATACAAGTATTATCTAAGAAGTCCAGTGATGGCTTTTATCTGCAGGCCAAGTTTGGGTTTGTCAATAGCCATAAGGATGTTTTGGGAAGTTAATGTCTACTGTCATGAAAAGACAAAAATAGATGAGCAGGAGTATGAGGATGGTTGCCCCAATGAAAGTCCTGATTTTTTGCTAGGTCCTGGTCCACAGCCAGTTTGCAGATACAGAACCCTTTGACTGAAGACATAGGTCTTGGGGAAGAATATCTCAGCATTACACATTATAATAATTCTCCTTCCCCAAAGGGATTTATGGCCATTAATTCAGACTAAACTAAGAAAAGAGAGAATATCCAACATTTTGAGGAATATTTAATACAGAGTCTGAGTGGACAATGATACCTGAGGTTTTCTTATTAGAGTGGAACTTACATAGGTCAGGTAATAAATGGAGTCCTAGAATTGTGCTTAATGCAAATCAGGTGCCCACTACTTGTCAACTGATTTGATTCACTACAAGAATGTGTATGAAAAAGAAGGAGGAATGTTCCATCACTTGAACATGGCCACAAAAAATAATCTTTCATGGAAAAATGCTAGAGATAAAAATATCATTAGCAAAAGTGTTGAATATGAGAATTATTGCTTGAAGATCAGAATTCTGAGTAAGGATTTATTGGAGACTGGAGGAAAGTAAAAAATTACAAGGACAGTTCTTATATTAGTTCATGAGATCAACAAAGAATTTTGATTGATTAGAGATCTATTTCCTCTTTTTGTGGAGGCCCTTAACTTGTACTTTGCTGGCCTTCCATTTAAAAGCTTACTTAGAGCTGGGCATGGTGGCGCTCGCTTGTAAATTCCAGTACTTGGGAGGCTGAGACCAGAAGATGCGGGTTTGCGGCCAGCTTCAGCTACTTAGTGAGGCCCTCTGCAACTTCGTGAGACCCTGTTCCAAAATAAAGTCTAAAAAATAGGGCTGGGGGTGTAGCTCGGAGGTAGAATGCCCCTGGGTTCAATCCCCGGTACGGCAAAAAAAAAAAAAAAGCTTACTTAGGGTGGTCTTTTTCCAAGATCATAGCCAGAGGTAAATGAACCTCTATCCAGCAGTCAAGGACATTCTGTATATCCAAAATATTAAATTCCATAGGGACATATGCATAAATTTATTCCATTACAATATAATTATTTATCCACTATAATATCTCCTTGTACTTTCCTGGATTTTTCCAAATGAGATTTTAGGCTTTTAGTACTCTGCATCTAAGATCTCATGTATTCATTTAGATTCAAGCACTACCTATGATCCAATACGCATACCATCAATAGAGAATCAGAGGCCCAGTTTTTAGATTGGTTCTTTCTCTAAACCAGTCCAGAAGATTAGAAAGGACTTACTCTTGCGTCGTCTTCAATGATAACAACCCCAGTTGTCCTGGCCTAGACACTTTTAGGATATATCGTAATGACCTCCTTTGTAATTTGTAATCCTCTGCTCTTATCCCAATCTGCATATGGAAACTGTAAATTGGATAATCCTAATAAGACTTTAAAAACTCCCCAGGAAAGGAATATTTTAGTGGTATGAATCAAAAGCTTTAAAAACATATAGACCATTTGACTCAAAACCACCACTTCTAAAAATTTTCTCTTAAGAAATATAAAGAACTGGATTCAAAAGTGCAGAAGAATGTTGATCACAGCTTTGTTTAATGGCAGATAGAGAAAGAGACAGACAGACAAAAAGACAGACTAAATATCCAGCAATAGGGGAGTGAATAAATAAATCTATAGAATGGAACTCAATAAAAGCACTATAGAAAAATACTTTTGACATGGAAAAATACTTATATACTTCTACATGAAAGACAGCAGACTGAAAAGCAACAAATACATTTTGTGGTAAGAACAAACTCACCAAACAAATATTTTTATGCATTCAAAGTTTTCTGCATTGGCTGCAATTCTGGGCTTTTTGTCTTATTCCAGCCTTAATGGAGATATTTTATTTTAAAATTAACAACAGAAAATTTGGATCATCTTTTGGCTACACACACATACACACACGTGTGTGTATATATGTATACATATACATTTTTTATAAACTTGTACATATGTGTGAGTGTATGTGTGTACTCACTCACATACAGTGAAAGCAGAGAAGACAGTAAGGGCCAGAATAAGAAAGAACAAAATAATTTAATAGTAGTGCCATGATCATCTTTTACAGTTTTCTTTGGCAAGGCTAATATATTTAAGAGAAAAAAAATCCTATCTGCTGCACATATCAAGCATCATTGGTGATTCAAGAAAGCAGAACTGAGAGAACCACAGCTATTAAAACAACAATCACCAAAAATAGTTGCATTATGTTAAAATGACTGTGCCAGCTCTCTTTCTTCGTGGCACTTGCCTACATTGTTAGTGTTACTGACATGGGAGAAACCTCTAAAGTCAGCTGCACAATTAAGTCAGAGTTCTGGTGTTGGCTCTCAAGAGGTTCCGACTCATCCCAACCCCCATCCACCCAATAATTGCTTCCTCTTTTCTTTTAGACCTCATGGTGCTGGCGGTGAGGCATGGGGCTGGTCAGGGGAAAGCAGCAGGGCAGATGCTGCAGTTTTAAGTGAAATCAGGTGTTGCCTTCCCTGAAGTGATATCTGGAATATGTCAGTTGTTAAGTAACAGGTATTGGCAGCTGAACACTCAGCCTTCCCAACTAGGCTCAGCCACCCCTTTCCCAGCAAGAACTAGTTAAATCTTTCCCCTTTCCTCTTACATTGCCCCATCTCCACTCTCTTTAGAGTTCATTGAATAAGAATTCCCATTTTGTAGATATTCATCTTACATTATTTTATGCATGTTGGAAACAGGAAAGTTTTTGGTAAAATAATTCACAAGTGTCAAATAAAACATTTTCTATAGTAGTGTTGGTGACCTAGTGGAAGGAGTACAAAATATTTCTTGAAGGAGTAAGGAGAAACAATTGAATCCTGACGCTCTCTTCTCAATTTGCTGAGAGCTATAGGCTGAAATACAGCACTTAAATTTGATAAAGTATTAAATGGAGCTGAGAGAACATTCTTCCTTTCTTTTTCTTCTGCTAGGTCAGTCTGGAACTATTCCATCAAAGGATTGCAGTCCAGATTGCAGAAACACACATGTGCACATGCACAGCTGATGTATGATCATCTTTATTGTGTTCTATTGATTTGCATAATGTGCCTCAGCACATTCTGGGATTCAACCAAGTGACATGGAGGAGGTCTGCCAGTCCTGTTTTAACTAGGGTGTGGCTCCTGTGGGAGAAATATCCTCACACTTATCTAAGGTTGTCTGGATGAAACATGGATCACTATGACTATGGGTCAGTGCCAGTGATTCTCTAGTCTAGTTAGGGAAAATAAAATCTGATGAAGTTCAACAAGACTGGGTTTAGTTGATGTCTAAACTGCGAGTTAATGTAACAACCTTATAACTTAAAATTCCAAAAAATTAGCAATAATTGTAGGGAAAGAGCACTGGACTAGGAGCTCCTACTAAATCTTAACTAAGAATGCTTTATTACCCACACCCTATCTGGCAATATAATGCATCCCTATAGCATTACCTCCTACCTATATGCTAATATTTTAGTTCCAAATTTAAGTTTCCAGTCAAGGGCTCTTTTGAATTCCAGACTGGTCATGTCAATTATCTCTATATGAATGACTCATTGGCATTTTGAATGGTACCCATGAAAAGCAAACTCATCAGCCATTCCAATAAACATATTTCTTTTCTGATGAATTGATAGTCATTTCTTAGTAACTTTGGAATTTTCATAGGTTCCTCCCTAACACCTACAACCAAAGGCAGTCATCAATTATTCTAAATCTTCCCAGATTTGACGTTTTTAAGTCCCCACCACTACTACTCTGATTCAAGCCACTATATTATTCACCGAAATAGCTACCATGCCCTCCCCATTTAGCATCCTGCAATCTTTTCTACATATTGCAACCTGTAGCGTTTTCTAAAAAGTATAACTACACATTATCTATGTAATGTTCTTTTCAAACATGTTTAAACAGAATCTAACCATAAGGAAAGAGATAAATCCAGCTTTAGGTATATTCTACAAGAAAATTGATCCAGGCTCTTTAAAAATGTTATAAAAATATTGTGAAAGATGTTAGTGTCACAAAAATAAAATATAACTGGAAGAACCATACTAGACTAAAAGACTAAAGAGCTATAGTAAGAGCTGGGCATGGTGGTGCACACCTGTAGTCCCAGTACTTGAGAGGCTGAGACAGAAGGATCACAGGTTCAAGGCTGGTCTTAGAAACTTAGGGAGATCCTCAACAACCTAGTGAGACCGTGCTTGAAAACAAAAATAAAAAGAGCATTGGGTGTAGTTCAGAGGTAGAACACCCCTGGGCTCAATCTCCAGTACCAAAAAGAAAAAAAGAAAAACAATCTGCTATAGTAACAAAAACAGCATGGTATTGGCACAAAAACATACATAGACCAATAGAATAGAACAGAAGATACAGAGATAAATTCTCACACTTATAGCCAGATGATTTTTGACAAAGGAGTCAAAAAACATACGCTGGAGAAAAAGACAGCCTTTTCAACAAGTGGTGCTAGAGAAACTGGATGTCCATATGTAGAATGAAATTAGATCCCAATCTCTCAATTTGCAGAAGAGTCAACTGAAGATCGATCAAAGACCTAGAAAATAGACTAGAAACTTTGTAATTACTAAAAGAAAACGTAGGAGCAACTCTCTAACATATAGGCACTGATAAAGACTTCCTCAATAAGATCCCCAAAGCTCAGGACATAAAACTAAGAACCAATAAATGAGATAACAGCAAATTAAAAAGCTTCTACACAAAAAGAAGAGTCTGAAGAGAGAGCTTACAGAATGGGAGAAAATCTTTGCCAGCTACTCCTCTGATAGATGACGAATATCTAGAATATATTATTAATTCTTGTTTTAATTTCCTGTGCTCTGGAGGTCTTGTTGAGGAAGTTTCTACCTGTGCCTATATGTTGGAGTGTTGAGCCTATCTATGCCCTCCTCTAGTAATTTCACAGTCTCTGGTCTAACTTCCAGGTCTCTGATCCATATCAAGTTGACTCTTGTGCAGGGTGAGAGGTAAGGATTTAGTTCCATTTTTCTACAGGTAGATAACCAGTTTTCCCAACATCATTTGTTGAAAAGACTGTTCTTTCTCCAATGTATGTGTTTGGCACCTTTGTCGAAAATCAATTGACTATAAGTTTGTAGACTTGTTTCTGTATTTTCTATTCTGTTATACTGGTCTATGTGTCTGGTTTTTCTTTGTGCCAATACCATGCTGATTTTATTACTACAGCTCTGTAGTATAATTTTAAGTGAGGGATTGTGATGCCTCCTACATGGTTCTTATTGCTGAGAATTGCATTAGCTATTCTGGGTCTTTTGTTTCTCCATATGAAATTAGTAACTGACTTTTCTAGATCTGTGAAAAATGATGTTGGTATTTCGATAGGGATTGCATTGACTCTGTAGATCATTTTTGGCAGAATGGCCATTTTGATAATATTTATTCTGCCTATCCAAGAGCAGGGGAGATCTTTCCATTTTCTAAGATCTTCGATTTCTTTCTTCAGTGTTCTATAGTTTTCATTGTAGAGGTCTTTTACCTCTTTGGTTAAGTTTATTCCTAGGTATTTGATTGGTTTTGAAGTTATTGTGAATGGAATTGTTTTCTGGATTTCTTTCTCAGTGGATTCATGGTTGGCATATATGAAAGCTACTGATTCTCTTAGGTTGATCTTGTATCCTGCTACTTTGCTGAATTTGTTAATCAGCTCTAGTAGACTCTTGGTTGAGTTCTTTGGGTCTTCTAGATACAGGATCATGTCATCTGCAAATAAAAATAATTTTAATTCTTCTTTTCCTTTTTGAATTCCTTTGATATCCTTCTCCCGTCTTATTGCTCTGGCAAGAGTTTTGAAGACTATATTGAAAACGAGTGGTGATAGTAGGCATCCTTGTCTTGTTCCTGATTTTAAGGAGAATCCCGGCAATTTTGCCCCCTTCAATATGATGTTGGCTTTGGGTTTTTTATATATTGATGTAACAATGTTGAAGTATGTTCCTTCTATTCCGATTTTCTGTATAGTTCTTAACATGAATGGGTATTGAATTTTGTCAAATGCTTTATCTGCGTCTATTGAAATGATCATGTGATTCTTGTTTTTATTTCGATTTATGTGGTGAATAAGATGTATTGTTTTGTGTATGCTGAACAAGCCTTGTTTTCCTGGGATGAAACCAACTGTCTTGATGTACAATTTTCTCAATATGGTTCTGAATGCACGTGGCTAGTATTTTATTTAGAATTTTTGCATCTATGTTCATTAATGATATTGGTCTGTAACTTTCTATTCTTGAGGTATCTTTAGTTGGCTTTGGTATTAATGTGATGTTGGCCTCGTAAAAGGAATTTGGAAGAATTCTATCTCTTTCAATTTCATGGAATAATTTGTGAAGTATTGGTTTTAGTTCTTCTGTAAAGGTTTTGTAAAATTTGGCTGGAAAACCATCTGGACCTGGACTTTTTTTTGATGGCAGACTTTTTATTGCTGTTTCTATCTCTGTGCTAGCTACTGGTTAATTCAGGTTTTCTATATCCTCTTGGTTCAATTTAGGTAGGTTATATGTGTCTAGAAATCTGTCAATCCCTTCCATGTTTTCCATTTTATTGGAATATAAGTTTTCAAAGTGGTTTCTTATGATCCTCTGGATTTCTTCACTATCTGTGGTGATGTCCCCTTTTTCATTTCTGACTTTAGTAATTTGGGTTGATTCTCTCCTTCTTTTGGTTAGGGTAGCTAGTGGCTTGTCGATCTTGTTCATCTTTTCAAAGAACCAGTTCCTTGTTTTGTTGATTCTTTGTATTTTTTTTATTCTCTATTAAATTTATTTCTGCTCTGATTTTAGTTATCTCCTGCCTTATACAGGCTTTGGGCTTCGACTGTTCCTGTTTTTCAAGATCCTTTAGATGTGTCATTAGGTTGTTTATTTGGAGGCTTTTTGTTTTTCTTATGTGGGCACTCAGTGCTATAAATTTTCCTCTTCACACCGCGTTCAAAGTGTCCCATAGATTTTGGTACGTTGTGTCTCTATTTTCATTTAATTCCAGGAATTTTTTTTATTTCTACCCTTATTTCTATTCTGATCCAGTCCTCGTTCAGAAGTGTATTGTTCAGCCTCCATGTACTTATGTGATTACTTTTGGTCTTCCTGTTGTTAATTTCCAGTTTCATTCCGTTGTCATCTGAGAAGATGCAGGGAATTATATCACATCTTTTGAATTTGCTGGTGCTTGCTTTGTGACCCAGGATATGGCCTATTTTGGAGAATGTTCCATGGGCATCTGAGAAAAATGTGTATTCAGGTGTTGCTGGTTGAAATAATCTGTATTTGGTCTATAGTTTTCTTTAGGTTTGAGAATCTTTATTCATCTTTTGTCCAGATGATTGATCAAGTGTCGTGAGTGGTGTGCTGAAGTCTCCCAATATTTTTGGGTCTGTTTGGGACCTGATGTCCTGAAGACTTTGTTTTGTGAATATGGGTGCTCCCACATTTGGGGAAAACATGGTTACTATCATTATATCTTCTTGTTTGATTGTTCCTTTATTAGTAAGAAGTGACCTGCTTTGTCTCGTCTGATGTGTTTTAGCTTAAAGTCTGTTTTGTCTGATATAAGCGTTGCTACCAGTGCTTGTTTTTTATTTCCGTTTGTATAGTATATCTTTTTCCATCCTTTTACCTTTAGTGTATGAGTATCTTTGGCTACAAGGTGAGTTTCTTGTAAGCAGCATATAGTTGGGTTATGCTTTTTAATCCACATTGCCAGTCTATGGCTTTTAATTGGGGAGTTGAGTCCTTTGACATTCAATGTTATTATTGAGATAATGACTTTTGTTTCCTACCATTTTGAGTTCTATTTCCTGTTTGCTGTAGTGACAAATCTCCTTGTTTAGTTGCCTACCTGGTGGAGTTCACCTCTCCTGTGGTTCTGAAAATTGCTTGTTTTTCCTTCTTTGTGATTTATTTCTTTTAAGATTTTCTCTAGTGTTGGCTTGGTCCTCATGAATTCTTTAAGTGTTCACTTAACATTTTTATTTCTCCATCAATTTTATTTTATTTTATTTTTTTATAAATTTTTTTGCGGTACTGAGGATTGAAATTAGGGGCATTCTATCTCTGAGCTACACCCCCAGCCCTATTTTTCATTCTTTTTATTTTGAAACAGGGTCTCACTAAGTTGCGGAGGGCCCCACTAAGTAGCTGAGGCTGGCCACAAACCTGTTATCCTCCTGACTCAGTCTCCCAAGTACTGAGATTACAAGCGTGCGCCACCACGCCCGGCTTCCATCAATTTTAAATGATAGCTTTGCTGGACATATCAGTCTTGGTTGGAAGTTGTTTTCTTCCAGGGTCCGGAGTACTTCATACCAATCCCTTCTGGCATTCCTGACTTGGGTTGAGAAGTCTGGGGTAATTTGTATTGTTTTGCCCCTGAATGTCACCTGTCCTTTTGTTCTTGCTGCTTTTAAGATTCTTTCTTTGGCCTCTATGTTAGACATTTTAATTATTACATGGCATGGGGAGGTCCTTCTTTGATCCTGTCTTAACGTTGTTCCATATGTCTCTTGTATGTGAATGTCCAAATCCTTTTCTATGTTCAGAAAATTCTCTGAGATTATTTCTTTGAAGAGGTTTCTGATACCCTTGGTCTATGCTTCTAAACCTTCTTCAATGCCTTTTATCCTTTGATTAGGACATCTTGTACTGTTCTGTATTTCTCAGATGGTCAGGGTGTGTTGTTGTAATATCTTCTGTATATTGCTGACTGTGTTTTCCGTTTTGAAAGAACTGTCTTCCAGGAGTGATGCCCTGTTTTCCATGTGGTCGAGCCTGCTAGAGTTGGATTCTACGGCAGTCTTTAATTCATTTATTGACTCCTTTATTTCGTTCAGAGTTTCTTTCTGATTCTTTCTTAGAGCCTCAATTACCTCCTTCATCTCCTCTATGCTTTCTTTGAGGCCTTTCATCATTCTGAAGATCAAAATTCAGAATTCTCCATTCTGCATTTCCTGCAGGTCATTATCAGTAATGTCACTTGTTGATGCATTGTGTTTCTTGTTTCCTCACTGTTCTTCATTCTCGTATTTTCGGTGTGTTTAATTTTGTGTTTCTGTTGCCTCCACATAATCTTCCTTTCTGAGTATAAGACCTCTTGATGGTCCCTGTAGACCCAATTGGGTCAGTATGCTGCAGGCTTTGGTTCCCTCCCGTCTGGTTGACCGGGGCGGTGTGTGTGTGTGTGTGTGTGTGTGTGTGTGTGTGTGTGTGTGTGTGGGTAGTACACAGGCTCTGGAGCTTGGGTGGTGGCTCGTGAGGTGCACTTCGAGGCATGGTGTTGGGTGCGCGCTCCCAGGCTCGGGTGTTGGTGCCAGAAGGTGCCCGGTGTCCGAGGCACAGGTGCTGGGGATTGCACAGACCCAAAGGGATGCATGCAGGCTCCAGGTTTCGAGTGGCATCGCCGGGAGGTGCCCGGGCTCCAATGCGCGGCACTGAGGATCATGCAGGCCCAAATGGGGCGTGGGCTCCTGGTCTCGGGTGGTGGCACCTGGGGGTGCATGGGCACTGAGGCATGGCACAGAAAAGCGCATGCAGGCACAGGGGAGGTCCCGCGGGTTGCGGCGCCCAGGACGCGTGGGGTCCTAGGCATGGCGTGGATGGTCGCATGGTTTTGGGGGCCGGCACTAGGCGTGCGCTCAGTTAAAAGCATGGCACAGACTCAGCCTACCATGTTACAGGCTTGGAAAGCTATAAATTCGCTCCTGGTCATGTTTGGGCACCACAAGCACCAACACCATAGGTAAACAAGGGCTCACATAATTGCAGCCTCCCAGAGCAGTGGTGCAGTCCTTGGGGATAAATAACTGAGCCACCCAAGCCCAAGGCTTAGAACTATACAATCTCTCCCTGCCAGAGTTGGGCCCTGAAAGAAGGAAGGCCAAGGGCCAGCACTGGGTTCACATGATCACAGCTACAAGCTGGGAACTCAATACTCTCTCCGCCAGCAGAGTTTATGCCTGGCATGCATGCATTCCAGCGACTGACAATGCTCCACATGATCGTAACCAGCAGATCAGGGGCAGTGTCCCAGGGACCATCAAAGCTCAGTAAGCTGGGCCACAAGCTTGGGACATAGCAATCACTGGCCATGCTGAGGTTAAACCCACTGGCCACAGAGGCCAGAGGTCAGCACTCTATATTTTCACAGGCTCACAATCAGCAGAGCAGCAGTGGTGTCTGTGAGGCATTAAATCCCAACCAGCAGGCTGCAGGCTCTGAACAAAACATCATAGTCTCTGGCCCTACTGAGTTTTGGCCTGGAGCATGGTGGCCTGCAGCTGATCAGAGACTCCTGTTTGCCTGCACTAAGAACTATATCTATTTAAAGAGGCTCTGGGGGACAAACACAAAAGTTTGATTATATGAGACAGAAATGCAGAGACAAACATATACCACCACCATGGACCATATTATAAAGAGATAACAAATAGACACAGGACTCAAACACAAAGAGGAAGAAGATGCCAAGAAAACAGAAATACAAACCCGAAAAATCTGAAAATATGAGAATGTAGAATATTGAGAAAACAATAAACTCTCACAACTCAACAACAAGGGACATCACCAATGCTGATCTGCAGGAAATGCTACAAGGAGAATTTCAAATTTTGATCTTCAGTATGATCAAAGGCCTCAAAGAAAGTGTACAGGAAATGAAAGAGCATACCAATAGAGACATTGTGGCCCTAAGAAACAACCAAAAAGAGGCTTTGAGCAAAATGAAGGAGTCAATAAATGAATTAAAGACAGCAATAGAAACCACCTCTGGCAGGCTAGACCACATGGACAACAGAGTATCACTCTTGGAAGACAGTTCATTCAAAAGTGAAAACACAGTCAACAATATAGAAAGGACAGTACAACAGGACCTGAACATCCAAGAAATATGGGACAATATGAAATGTTCTTACTTATGGATAATAGGCATTGAAGAAGGTCTAGACAACAAACCAAGGGTATCAGAAACCTCTCCAGAGACATACTTGCAGAGAATTTCCAAAACAAAGAAAAAGACTTGGACATCCACATACAGGAGACATTCAGAACACCATCAAGTCTAGATCAAAGAAGGACTTCCCCAGCTGGGCGTGGTGGCACATGCTTGTAATCCCAGTACTTTGGGAGGCGGAAACTGGAGGATCCGGGTTCGCGGCCAGCCTCAGCCCCCCCCCTCCCTGTCTCTCTCTTTCTCTCTACCTAGTGAGGCCCTCCGCAACTTCGTGAGACCTGGTTTCAAAATAAAGTATAAAAAAATAGGGCTGGGGGTGTAGCGCAGAGGTAGAACACCCCTGGGTTCAATCCCTGATACCGCAAAAAAAAAAAAAGAAAAGGACTTCCCCATGCCATGTAATAGTCAAAATGACTAAAGGTGAAAGAATGGAAAAAGATATACCATGCAAATGAAGACCAAAAACAAGCAGGGGTAGCAACACTCATATCCGACAAAACAGACTTTAAACTAAAATACATCAGAAGAGACAAAGCAGGTCACTTCTTTTTAATAAAAGGAACAATCTAACAAGAAGGTATAATGAGAGTAAACATTTATGCCCCAAATGTGGGTGCACCCACTTTTGAAAAACAAACTCCTCCAGACATCAGGTCTCAAATAGACCCAAATACAATAATATTGAGAGTTCAACACACCACTCACACCACTAGATCGGTCTTCCACGCAAATGATGAGCAAAGACTCTTCAGACCTAAAAAACACTATAAACCAAATGGACCTAATAGACATATACAGAACACGCACAGAATATTTCAACCAACAACAGCTGAATACACATTCTTCTCAGCTGCTCATGGAACCTTTTCCAAAATAAAGCACATCCTGGGCCACAAAGCAAGTACCAGCAAATTAAAAAAATGTAATATAATTCCCTGCATCTTCTCAGGTCACAATGGAATGAAAGTAGAAATTAACAATAGGAAGACCAAAAGAAATTACATAAATACATGGAAACTGAATTATACAGTCTTGAATGAGGACTGGATCAGAGAAGAAATAAGAAGTGATATAAAAAATTCTTAGAATTAAACAAAAACAGAGACACGACGTACCAAAATCTACGGGACACTTTGAAGGCAGCGTTAAGAGGAAAATTTATAGCACTGAGTGCCCACATAAGAAAAACAGAAAGTCACCAAATAAACAACCTAATGGCACACCTCAAGGACCTAGAAAAACAGTAACAGTCTAATCCCAAAGCCAATAGAAGGCAGGAGATAATTAAAATCAGAGTGGAAATCAACGAAATAGAGAAAAAAAATATACAAAGGACCAACAAATCTTTTCTTTGAAAAGATTAACAAAACTGACAAACCCCTAGTCAATCTAACCAAAAGAAAGAGAGAATCAACCCAAATTATTAAAATCAGAAATTGAAAAGGAGACATCCCACAGACCATGGAGAAATCCAGAGGATCTTCAGAAACTATTTTGAAAATTTATATTCCAATAAACTGGAAAACATGGAAGAAATAAACAGATTTCTAGACACATACAACCTACCTAAGTTGAACCAAGAGGATATAGAAAACCTAAACTGACCAATAGCAAGTAAAGAGATAGAAACAGCAATAAAGTCTTCCATCAAAGAAAAGCCCAGGGTCAGACGGATTCCCAGCTGAATTCTACATAACCTTTACTGAAGAACTACACCCAATACTTCACAAGTTATTCTGTGAAATTGAAAGATGGAATTCTTCCAAACTCCTTCTATGAGGCCAGTATCACCTTAATACCAATACCAACTAAAGATCCCTCAAGAAAAGAAAATTACAGACCAATATCACTGACGAACATAGACACAAAAATTCTAAACAAAATACTAGCCATGCGCATTCAAAACCACATCAAGAAAATTGTACACCATGACCAATTTGGTTTCATCTCAGGAATGCAAGGCTGGTTCAACATACACAAATCAATACATGTTATTCACCACATAAATAGAACTAAGGACAAAAATCACATGTTCATCTCAATAGATGCTGAAAAGGCATTTGACAAAATCCAACACCCATTCATGTTAAAAACACTGCAGAAAATCGAAATAGAAGGAACGTACTCTAATATCATTAATGCAATATACAATAAACCCAAAGCCAACATCATATTGAATGGGGAAAAACTTTAGGAATTCCTCTTAAAATAAGGAACAAGACAAGGATGCCCATTATCACCACTCCTTTTCAATATAGTCCTCAAGACTCTTGCCAGAGCAATAAGGCAAGAGAAGGATATCAAAAGAATCCAAATAGGAAATGAAGAATTAAAATTATCTCTGTTTGCAAACGACATGATCCTATATTTAGAAGACCCAAAAATTCAAACAAAAGACTATTAGAGCTGATTAAAAATATCCGCAAAATAGCAAGATACAAAATTAACTTAAAAAAATCAGTAGCTTTTCTATATGCCAACCATGAATCCACTGAAAAAGAAATCTAGAAAACTATTCCATTCAAAATAATCTCAAAACAAATAAAATACCTAGGAATAAACCTAACCAAGGAGGTAAAAGACTTCTATAATGAAAATTATAAAACATTAAAGAAAGAAATTGAAGATCTTAGAAGATGGAAAGATCTCCCTTGCTCTTACATAGGCAGAATAAATATAATCAAAATGGCCATTTTACCAAAAGTGATCTACAGAGTCAATGCAATCCCTATCAAAATACCAATGGCATTCTTCACAGATCTAGAAAAATCAGTTATAAATTTCATATGGAGAAACAAAAGACCCTGAATAGCAAAAGCAATTCTCAGCAATAAAAACCATGAAGGAGGCATCACAATTCCTGACTTCAAATTATACTACAGAGCTAATAGTAATAAAAACAGCATGGTATTGGCACAAAAACGGACACATAGACCAATGGAACACAATAGAAGACACAGAAACAAATCCACACACTTATAGCCAGTTGATTTTTTTTTTTTTTTGGTACTGGGGATTGAACCCAGGGGCATTCTACCTCCAAGCTACACCCACAGCCCGATTTTCTGCTCTTTATTTTTTTGAAACAGGGTCTCACTAGGTTGCGGAAGACCTCACTAAGCAGCTGAGGCTGGCCGCGAACCAGGATCCTCTGGTCTCAGCCTCCCAAGTACTAGGATTACAAGCGTGTGCCACCACGCCTGGCAACCAATTGATTTTCTACAAAGGTGCCAGGTACATACGTTGGAGAAAAGACAATCTTTTCAACAAATGGTGTTGGGAAAACTGGTTATCCAGTTGTAGAAAAATGGAACTAAATCCTTACCTCTCACCCTGCACAGGAGTCAACTCAAGATGGATCAAAGACCTGGAAGTTAGACCAGAGACTTTGAAGCTACTAGAGGAGGGCATAGGTCCAATAATCAACATATAGGCACAGGTAGAAACTTCCTCAGCAAGACGCCCAATGTTTAGGAAATTAAAACAAGAATTAATAAATGGGATGACATTAAATTAAAAAGTTTCTGTTCATGAGAGGAAATCATCAAGAGTCTAAAGAGAAAGCCTCCAGAATGGGAGAAGTTTTTTGCCAGTTATCTCTCTGGACTAATATCTAGAATATACAAAGAACTTAAAAGACTTTACACTAAAAAACAAATAACCCAATCAAGAAATGGGCAATTGACTTGAAAAGAAGAGATACAAATGGCCAATAAATACATGAAAAAATGTTCAACATCATTAGCAATCAGGGAGATGCAAATCAAAACTACACTGAGATTCCATCTAACCTCAATCAGAATCATCAAGAAGTGAAAACACAATGAATGCTGGTGAGGATGTGGGGAAATAGAAACTCTTCTACACTGTTGGTGGAATTGCAAATTAGTTCAGTTTCTACGTATATCAGTGTGGAGATTCCTCAGAAAACTGGGAATGAATCCACCATATGATCTGGCTATACCACTCCTGGGTATCTTTCCAAAAGGGCTGAAATAAGAGAACTACAGTGATATATGCATACCCATGTTCATAGCAGCACAATTCACAATAGCCAAATTATGGAAGCAACCTAGGTGTCCATTCATAGATGAATGGATTACAAAATAATGAGATATATACACAATGGAATTCTACTTAGCAAATAAAGAACAAAATTATTTCCTTTGCAAAAAAATGGAAGTACCTGGAGAACATTATGTTAAGTGCAATTAGCCAGTCACAGAAAGTGAAGGTCATATGTTTTCTCTAATATGCACAAGCTAGGGAGTAATTGGGATACCAGAGGGTCTCCACATAATGGAGGAGAAACCTCAGTGGAGTCAGGGAGGTGGTCTATGGGAAGGGGAGGGGAAAGAGTGAGGTTCATTGAGGAATTGCTACCATTGGCTATAGTGTACATATGTGAAAATACCAATGTCAATCTTAGTACTCTGTATGGGGAAGGGGGTAGATGGGGAGGGAGCACCAAGTACTGTGTGTATGTATGTCACTGTCAACATGATTTACATTATGATGTGAGAAAATAATGCACCAATAAAAGCATTAAAAATAACCGTGGCGTGTTCAGGGAGGGAAGGAGGGAGGGAGGGGTTTGAGGGTGGGAGAGAGACAAGCTAGTCACCATTGCTAAACTGGTCTCACAGTAGATATCTTCCATGTTGCAAACAACTTGAATTTTTTGGAGACTAAAAAGTGAAAGATAGGGAGGTTATTAAGGTTGAATTACCAAATCCAAAGTCATTTACTCTCATCCCCAGCATCTTCAGCAGGCTTAATTCCCAATTAAGCACAATAACACAAGGTAACACCACACTTAAAAAGCTATATATGGAAGTGGATAGGTAGTTCAATGGACAAATTGAATTCAAACCAGCTTTTTTTTTACACAGACAAGAATGTAAAAACCAACTTATAGCCAACTCTCATTGAATCTTCATAATAACCAAATGAGATACTTAAATTCATTTCAGAGATAAAAATGAGAGGAAATCAAATGATTTATGCCCTAGAGTTTTTTATAATTGTCAGACCAATAAAGCACATTATTATGTGATGCTTGAAATTATCAAAGTAGCAAGTTAACCCTTTAAAGAACAATAGTTACATTTTTGTTTTTCTTCTATTAGCATTATCGATTTGCAGTTTATGCTCTAAAATTTTCTTTTGTACTGTGGCTGAGAGGTGGTCCTGCAGCTTATCTTTGCAGTCTGTGGAGGGTGGAAGTCAGTGTGGTGAGTCAAGTATATTATATCTAGCTGCCCCATGGGGAGGTGGTTGTATAAAGTAAATGTCTGGATCAAGGACACTGAAGAACTGGAAGAGGTGTAGAATTTGAAACATGTGTTGAGGGTGACTGAACCCTGCTTCTGTTATGAGAAAGTTAAACTTACATTCAAAATAGATGCTGAGGCAACATAAAACTATAAGAATTCACTATGCTGCCTCCATGTTAACTACTTATGCAAATCCTTTGTTTTCACTAAGCTTCAGTTTGCTTATTGATAAAGGCAGTGATTTTCTGGGCATAGTGGTGCACACCTGTAATCTCAGCAAATTAGGAGGCTGAGGCAGGAATATTGAAAGTTTGAGGCCAACCTATGCAACTTAACTTTGTCTCCAAATAAAAAATGAAAATGGGTTGGGGCTGCAGCTCAGTGATAGTGCATGATCAAGTTCCATCACCAGTACCACACATAGAAAAAAAGAAAGTGGTGGTTAAATCAGATGATCTCCAATATCCATTTTTTCTCTGCTCTCAATATCCATGAATCCGTAAATTTGCTCTAAATAAATGACAAATAGACCTTAAAATTTTAGTATAAAAAAGTTTCACTTCTTAGGAGAAATCATCTTAAAGAAGTTGTTTAAGTCAAAGTAAGGATTAAGTTCCAAGTAATAGTCAAGTTCAATGAAGTTCACTGATGATATAACAGGAATCCAAAACATGTCTTCTTTGAGATTTATATCAAATTACAAATGAAGATCTAAATAACATGGTGAAACAGATGTTAAGTGAGAGATGAATTTTAAGCTGAAGTATGAGATTTAGTTCCTACTTTGGTTACTGGGCAGAATTCATGTTCAGGGACAGTGATTCTATGTAAATATATTGATGTTAATGTAGCCCATGAAAGAGAAAAACTTATTTTTTAGTGTCTTATTTTCCATCATGTGTTTGATATATAGACAAATCGTTAAAAGCTCTAGGGAAGACCAGTGCCTGAAATATCTTGGAATCATTCAATTTCCCTTTTTCAAAAGACTCAAAGCTCCTTCTACACATTAAACTGACACTTGAGTGAGGTGAAATTGATTGTCATAAAGCTAGAGAAAGATGCACTCCCAGATTATCCAACTCTCTCACTCAAGTGGGCAGTGGGAGCATAAATGAGGGAAGGTGCTACTTTCCAGAATTCTATCCTTTTATTCATGGGGATAACTCAGGCATATAGTAATACCAGAAAAAGCTGATGCATTTACATATGCCATGTGCTCTGATCTATCCAGTCAAGTCCTACTAAGGAATTACCTTGAGAATTAGAAAATTGATATGTATTTGTGTTAGTCAGCGTTTTGTCACTGTGACTAAAATACCTAACAAGAACAACTTAGAGGAGGAAAGGAATATTTTGGATTACAGTTTCTGAGGTTCAGTCCATGGTCAGCTGGCATCAAGGCAGAAACATCATTGCATCAGGACATGGTGGAGGAAAGCTGTTCAATTCATGGCAGCTTGGAAGGAGAGAGACAGAGAGACAGAGACAGGCCAGGAACACATATAGTCCTTAATTTGGCCAGTGTTTTTAAGGGTATTGATCTCCAAGTCCAAACTGTTGGAGTTAACCTAGAATGTTTTTACCAGAAGGCTGACATAAGAGAGTAGGGGAGTTACTTAATTTGGAAGGTATTTACTAGAGAGCCACACATTAGTTACAAGCATGGGTGAGTCTCCTATAATACATTTTTTCTCCTTCAAGCTGGAATTCTCTGAGCATATTTTTTTATTTTTTTTTTTCATTTTTTTTTGCGGTACCGGGGATTGAACGCAGGGGCGTTCTACCTCCGCGCTACGCCCCCGGCCCTATTTTTTAATGCTTTATTTTTGAAACCGGGTCTCACGAAGTTGCGGAGGGCCTCACTAGGTAGAGAGAGAGAGGGAGAGAGATAGAGAGAGAGAGAGAGAGAAGGACAGAGAGAGAGAGAGACAGAGAGAGATAGACCGATTGATCTATCCATCGATTGATCGATCGTGCGCGCGCATGCGCGCTGAGGCTGGCCGCGAACCTGGATCCTCCGGTCTCCGCCTCCCAAAGTACTGGGATTACAAGCGTGCGCCACCACGCCCGGCGGAGCATATTTTTTTAAATTACATGGAATTAAAATTGTCTCCTCTATGAGAATAAAAGGAGGGAAATGAGGGAGAGGGAAAGGGGGAAGAAAGTATATGCAGGAAGGCAAAATTAGTAGGCTCTAAGAGCTATTTATAGAGTGCTCAGAAGGCAGGTAATATCTCCTCTGGTAAATTATGGGCAGATAGTTTAAGAGATGATGAAACTGACAAAGTGCTGAAATTAATGAATAAAACCATAGTCAAAAAAGAGAAAACCTCTTATTCTTAGAGAAAATTCAGTTTATCAATCAGTGTTGGCAATGATCAATAGCTAATTTTTTTTATTAGGAAAGTATTTCATTTATACCTAAGTGCTTATTTCTTTCAATCTTGCTCTTTTAGGACATGTATGAGTAACAGTAGTTAATTTGAAAACCACAGATGCATGGTAACAATTGGATTTGTTATATCAATACAAATTTTAAGGAAATCATAAATCAACAAGATTTTTGCTTTAGAACCTTCACTCCAACTATGGCACAGAAGATGGATTGGGGGCTGGAGAGTGGAGAAGAACTTGACAGGAAGAGAATATAGGAGATTAATGTAGTATCATAACATGAGATGGGCTTTTGATTGGTTAGACAGAGAAGATGAAAGAAGAATGCAAGATAACTGCACGTTTTCAATAGGATCAGGGTCTGAGTGATAATATGTTTGAAACGAAGAGATCTTAAAACAGAGTAGAAATTCCAGGAAAATACCTTGCATTCTTTAGTCAAATGTTACTTTTTTTCAGCAAAGAATTCTGTGGAAGGAAACAAAAATGGCATATTCACAGTACCATTTCCTCTTCCTGGGCAGACAAGGGGACATTTTATGGCTTCCTCCATAGTTAGGGTAGATGCATTATGACTTAACTTTGGCAGATGGGAATGTGTGCAGGAGTGATGTGCTATTTCCAGGCCAAGACATTAATTGACTACTGATCTACCTCCATCTCCCTGTGTTTTTGTGGCAGCATCACAATACAGATGAAGTCTGGATTCCTGAGTTGCTGGATGAGGTGATGAGTCATCTATACCTGACTTCCTAGGAACAAAAACTAAACTTCTGTTCATCTAAACCACTGATATCTAGATTTAGTGTTACAGAACAGTTAAGATTATTTTGATTAATTCTTTGGCTACCATATCTAAAATTTCAGCATGCCTCTGATCCCCCAGAAAGCAAACACCCACACACATTCACACATACACATTTCTCATCTTTCATCCTTCTCTTTTTTTCTCTGTAGCAGTTGTCACTACATAATTTGCAAAACATTTTCCTTATTTGTCTTGTTTATTATGTGTCTTCCTCAGCAGAATGTAAACTCCATGAGGTATTTGTATGTATTTCATTATAACCCCAGTGATACAGTGCTTAGAATATGGTAAGAACTCAATATATACCCGTTGGATGAATGAACAAAAGAAGGAGGGGCATAGTTGAAGTTATAAGAATGTAAGAATGGCCGGGCGTGGTGGCGCACGCTTGTAATCCCAGTACTTTGGGAGGTGGAGACCGGAGGATCCGGGTTCGCGGCGGCCAGCCTCAGCTCACTCTCTCTCTCTCTCTCTCTCTCTCTCTCTACTTAATGAGGCCCTCCACAACTTCGTGAGACCCGGTTTCAAAATAAAGGATAAAAAAAATAGGGCCGGGGATGTAGCACGGAGGTAGAACGCCCCTGGGTTCAATCCCCTGTACCGCAAAAAAAAAAAAAAAAAAAAAAAAAAGAATATAAGAATGACTCTTTTCCTTTCTGTACTGGGGATTGAATCCAGGGGCATTCTACCTCTGAGCCGTACCACCAGCCCTATTTTATTTTTTTATTTTGAAACAGGGCCTCACTGACTTGCTGAGGCTGTCCTCAAACCTGCAATCCTCCTGTCTCAGGCTCCCAAGTAATACCAGGATTACAGGTAAGTGCCACCACACCTGGCAAGAATGGTCCTTAAAAGGGTGAGTGTTGCAGGTTGAATTCTTTAAAAGCAAAAGCTGAGTAAGAGTCTAGATGTTTACTAAGGATCAACACCTTGAAAAGAAGGTAAGTGATGGGGGTATAGTCAGTAGTAGAGTGTTTGCCTAGTATGTGTGAGACCCTGGGTTAGACCCCAGCACCACAAGGAAAAAAAGGAAAGGAAGGTAAGAAAGCAAATCGGACAGAGGAAAACAGTAAAATTGCAAGGCAGGCTGAAAATGCCCAACCTGGTGGGGAGCCCTGAAACAAATACTACTTGTTAGGGCTGTCCTGAATCAGACCAAAATGGTTGGGCCTTTATGGCCCCATCTCATTCGATTACAGAAGTGGGCAGCCTGGAGAAGGATTGACCTTGGAGAAGGCAGCTCTCTGCAGCTGAGGTAGATCCTGAAGGAGCTGAGAGCTGGAGATTGTCTGCTAACCTCATTCCCCATACCTGGGCAACAAATACTTCTATGAAGGGCATCCTGTATATATCAAGAAACTCTACTAAGGACTGAATCTACATAGAGCCACGGTGGTCAGGAGAGAAGTAAGTGGAATTGTCAAGAACACATAAGAGGAAGTCATAGAATGATTAAAGAACCAAGATGAAGAAATAGCAATGAGATTTAAGGAAGAGGGTTTTCAAAATAAGGAGATATAGTAGTGAATCTTGAAAACTCAAGAAGATAAAGGAAGATGGACACTGAGACTTACTGCAATGACAAAAAGAATACTGATAAAAGAAAACTTTAAAAAAGATTGGCCTTAAAAAAAGATTGGCCTTTAATATCAAATGGCACAGAGACAGGCAGGACACAGCTAAAATATTTGGGGGTAGGAAGTGAGGTAGATCAAATTAGATATTGTAGGGTGTGCCTTGCCACAAGATGACACTCATAGTTCCTCTTTTTCTGTGTTTCTATCAATAAACATTCTGTAAGGTTTTTACTGTCATAGAACAAAGAGACTATCTTACATTTCATAACTTAATATAGCATTGTGTTCTATGTTCTATCATTTTCCCATAACTTATTAGTTTTCCGCTTTAGAATGTGAAGATATAATGAATGATGAAATCAATTCAGGGAGGATAGGCATGAGAACCTAGAAGAGGCAGCAAATGCACTGCTATATGCAATGCTATTGTAGATACTCAGTACAAAGTCTTAACAAAAGGCTGCTGGATTTGACCATCAGACAATAACCAATGAACTCCAAGAAACTAGCAACAGTGATCAAGCGGAAGCCAGACTACTTGATGTTGAGGACTGAGAATGTGCTGAGAAAGTCAAAGCAGTGAATACAGACTATGTTTAGAACATCTGCTGTGAAAGAAAGGAGAAAAATAAGTGGACTTTTACCATATAAGGAATCATTTTCCAAATAAGGGTTTGTTTACCTGATATATAAGTTTTGAATATTTGACCAAAATACCTGTTAAGTGACAATTATCTCACAGAAAAATGACCTCTGTAAAACAAATGGAATTGTGTTGAAGAGATACTTCTACCTAACCAGATAACCCTCCAATCCTTCAGTATTATAGCACTTATTTCTTTCCCAAATAATTTCATATCTTCTTTTCATATTATAGTGCCCACTGAGTGAATGTTTGATTTGAGGTGCAGAGAGAGCACAAGATTTGCCCAATATGGCACAGCTAGATAATACCAGCCATGGAACAAAGTTTTCTGATGTCTAATGTCATATTCTTTTTACTAAATTATTCTTCCTGATGCTTGATTTGTAGTTCTTTTTTACTTATTATCTAACTTTATTTTTCTACTATGCACAAAATGACAATTGCTATTCAAAATTACCATATTTTTAATATTTTCCATGGTATCTCTAATATGCAATGTTAAGGGTTAAAACAGATATAATTCTATACAAATTGTTTCAGGTAGGTAGGCATTTCTACTATAATACAGTACTCCACACAATCCAATACATTTTTATCAGCCAATAAATCTCATCTCCCCTCCCCCATCTTAGTACTGGGGATTGAACCCCAGTCCTGGAACATGCTGGGCAAAGGCTCTTCCACTGAGCTATATCCCCAGCTAAATCCAACCTTTAGCCATTCATTTTATCTCTTTATCATCAAGGTGAGAATAGTATCACTGTCTGTATTTGTATAAATCTATGAAAAATCTGTTTGATACCTTTTGACATAAGGAAGAGTGAAATGAAGAGAATTTTAGCTTTGTTCTTCCCATTTACTTCCCCCACCCCAAACACAGAAAAAAGGAAAGAAGGGCTTCTATAGCTACTTCACCAATAACTCCACATAAACCGAACAAAAGAAAACTTCAAACTTGCTTTGTGGCTAGACCTCCATGGGGAACAGATTTCTTACTGAGTTGGAAAGAATAAAGGGTATTTTTGAACTTACGAGTGCCTGAAAACATCATGTCTGCAAAGTGTGGTTGGCATTTTTATGCATTTAAAAGATTCTAATGAAGCCCAGCTCCATACAAATTCCTACAAAAAAATGAAGAATGGGAAATCGTTCCTGCCACCCAGGGGTCAGAGTGGTGGTTATTGCTCCAACCAATTGTACAAAGAAGACCTGTCATTTATAGATAGCTCCAAAGTCTTGCATTAGCAAGAACACCATGAAGACTGGCCCTTACCCAAAGAATTTACTCAGAGAGACATTTAATATGGAGTAAATACAGCCTCAAAGAGAATAGCTTTGAAGGAAGGCTTTGAAAAGGTCGGAAGAAGATGAAATGAGGAATGTTGTTACTTAGTGCCTATATTAAACAAATGCTTGCCTTAGCTTTTCTCCAGCATGTCTCAAAATGTGGCAAAGTAATAATGACATGCCTACTTCACAGACAAAAAGTAAGTTGGAATGTGAAATTTTTCATTAGGATGAGCCCTCAGGCCAATGGGTTGTTCTCAAAGTATGTGAATGCCCTATTTCCTTAAGCCTGGAGACTCCTTCTCACTCAGAGACTTACCTACTGCTCCATGAACAGATGTTCTCCCTTAACTGTCATTCCAGTTATGTTTGTAAATAGTATTCTCCCTAATCCTTACATATCTTATCCCTTCAGGCCCTTGCACTAGGTACAGTCAAGTCACAGTTACCATTACAGCAGACACTTCAGGTATTAACTTTTCTGGGGTCATGGGAACTTTCTATTATAAAATCAACTAGCTGCCAGGCACGGTGATGCATGCCTGTAATCCTAGTACTTGGAAAGCTGAGACAGGAGAATTGCAAGTTCAAGGTCAGCCTCAGCAACAAAGTGAGACTCTCAGCAAACTAGCGAGAGCCTGTTTCAATACAAAAAATAAAAAGGGCTGGGGGTGTAGCTTGGAGGTAGAATCCCCCTGGATCCAATCCCCAGTATCACAAAAATAAAAATAAAAAAAATAAACAAACAAATATATGATAGGGTTAAATAATTTTTAGTTATCATAACATCACTCCCTACAACTTACCTCTAGTCTTTGTAAGTGTAATGCATTCATCCATTCAGCAAATATTACTGAGTAACTGATTTGTGCTATGTATTGTTCTAAACAATGAGTTTATAGCAATTTTCAAGACGGACAAGGTCCTGATTTCATTTGCCTGTATTCTAAATAGGTAGGAATGAAGAAGGATGGAGTGAGGGAGGTAACGGGCAACATGTAAGATAAATTCAGATGATAAATCCCAAGAAGACAAGAAAACAGGTCAATGTAATTGAGAACTACTTTGTTTGAGTAGTCAGAGAATGCTGCCCTGAGGTGAGGTGTTGAAGTGTCACATTTGAGCCAGGGCCCAATGATGACAAAAAGCCAGCCAAGAACAGATCTGGGAGAAGAATGGTATAGACAGAGAAAATAGCAAGTACAAAGGCTTTGAAGCAGAACAAGCTTGGAATATTTGAGAAACATAAAAAGGCCAAAGTCGTTGAATCCTAGTGAAAGGAACTGGGAAGTAGGACATGAATTCTGAGAAAGCGCAGAGGCAGGCTGAGGCTGCTACATCATGAAGAAACTATATATGGGAGATCCCAAGAACTGTAACATATTTGAGGATTTTTTTACCTCCTCACTCCCAAATATTCTAGTACATTTTCTCTAAAATCAAGGACAATTATGAGATTACAAATATCAAAATCAGGAAATTTCCACTAATATAATCAAGGTACAATTATCAAAATCATAAAATTATACTGATAAATATTATCTAATTTCTAGATATTTCTTAAATTTTATTAATGGTCCCCAAAACTGTCCTTTATAGAAATTTTACTGATCAAATCCAAGATCACGCATTGCATTTAATTTTCATGCTTTCTTATTCTGGAACTACTCCTCATCCTTTCTTTGTCTTTCATGACATTGACATTTTAAAAAAGTACACTTAAGCCATTTATTTTGTAATATGTCCTTCAATTTGGGCTTGTCCAACATTTCCTTTAGATTATATTTAGGTTATGCAGGTTATGAAAAGATTGTCCTTTTCAATGTTACATATCAGGAGGTACACAATGTCAGATTGTTCCATAAGTAATATGTTAAGGAGGATGGAATTTTAAAATTTATGTTTTCCTAGGAAGAGAACAATGCATGTATATGCTTTAGAAGGTTGCAAAAACATAATGTTAACTAAAAATAGGAATATAATATAGGCTAATTCCTATAAATTAAATACAAATACAGGAAGGCTTTCCTTACCTGTTCAATACCCTGAATATATCCTTGAGGGAAAAATCTCAAGAGTCGATAAAAAAATAAAAAAAGAAATGAAAAACAGAATGTGAGTTATTGATAAGGGGAAAGTTATGTTTAAAAACTTCCAAAAAATAAAAATTAATCTATATAGTTAAGTAAAATGTGTCACATTTAAGTAAATAAATAAATTGCTTTTACTTAGGCAAAATGAAAAGGAATTATTGATCATTTATGAAATTGAAATCAATTTAGAAACCTAGGCCACAATCACAAGGATCTCTAAAAAATTATTTTCCTTTAACCATAGTATAATTTAACTGTAATATAGTTTAGTTTGTCATAAATACTAGCTAAAAGCAAGCAAGCAAACAAACAAACAAACAAGAAAAGCATGGTTGGAAGTTTTGTTACTAGGAATAATGGACAAGAAATTACCACAAAATCCAAAGTCTAGAAAATATAAGGAATGAAAGAGGATAGGAACTAAGCAAGAAATTCTGTGACATGAATGTAACTGGTCCACTGGATCACAACAGGCTTGAGGGCATGAACCATGATTGTTCTCTGGTTAAATTTTCTTTATCAATCTCTCTCCTACAATATGGTATCTAGAAATGGAAGCAAAACTCTGTATATGACCTGGGACATAAACTACTGCTTCCCATTTGATCACTATACCTCTGTTACTGCCAAAGTTACTATCAAATCTAATCTTCAGAATTTTAGAAATGAAGAACCAAAACCTTCTCATCTAGTCCAAGTCTCTCAATTTCTGACTTGCCTGAGACCCTACTGATGAGCAGCAGTTTAAGCTTAGAGCTCCAGAGCACTAATGGAAAATCATAAAGATGTCACTACCAAAATAACACCATCCAGGAAGCTCATTGGTCAGAGCACTGGACTTGGAGTAAAAAAAAAACTTATATATGAATTCTAGCTTTCTTTCTTACTTCTTATGAGACCATGGACAAGTCACTGCAGCTCTCTGTAAAAAGGAAGTGGTAAGACCTACTTCATAAAAATGTCATATACAGTATTCAATGCAAGCATGCTTTATAAAAACATTAAATATTAAAACTATAATAATGTATCATGATGGTGATGATCTCATATTCACTTATTTGGTTAAATGAATGTAGCATTTCTCAAGTAACCAGACTGTTATGTGGGTGTTGTGTAACAGATATTTTTTTTTGTCTCTAATTCTCATTCTTTAGAAAATACTTTGCATACCTTTAAATTTTTTTAAAGGTTATTGGTTATTAGTTTCTTAAACTTCTAATTATGGATAAATTTAAACACAAAAGGTAAATAGAATAATATATTCCCACACCTAACTTCAGTATTTTCAAAATTCTGCCAATCTTTATTGTGTGAGTGGTAAAATATAAATAACATAAACTTTACCATTTTAACCGTTTTTTAGAATATTTCATTGCACACTATTTTCAATCAGTCATCCAGAATTAAAATAGGTTACTTTTGTGAAGAAATCATTAAAAAGTCTCTACACAAACCAAATTTTGTGGCACTCCAGCACAGGATTAGACATTTTAAATAAAAAGTACCATTACATTTGATATAAAAGGCTCATCCTTCATCAGCTTCAATTGGATCCTTTCCCTTCATTTTAACCATTTTTAAGTGTACATTTCAGTGAAATTAACCACACACATACTGTGTCTGCTGTGTGTGTCCCCTCAGTGATTATGAGACTCTTGCTTTTTTAATCAAACACCTAACACCTCAATTTTCATCTAAATTAGTATGTGACCTTTTTTTGCTATAAGCCTCAGTCTCCTTTCAGAAAAATGAGTATCATAATACCTCTCTGTTATGAAATTTAAAGGATACTTTCTAATTTCACATATCAGGCACTCAATAAATGTTAATTTGCTTTCCCCCACCATTCATATGGTTCTAAGAGTTGTATTCATAACACAATGGAGTACATTTGACTGATGTGATTGCTCTCAAGTTTTATTTGGAATATTTTCTTCACATTTCTTCATTGTTCCCTTGTACATACAGGGTCACTGACCCTCTTTTGGGTCACTGCTCTAACTCGGCTCTCTCATCTCTGATAGGTAGTTCTCAGCTTCTATCTATTTATCTATCTATCATTTATTTATTTTTGTGGTACTGGGGTTTGAACCCAGGGGCATTCTACCTCCAAGCTACACCCCCAGACCTTTTTCATTTTTTATTTTGAAACAAGGTTGGCCTCGAACCTGCGATCCTCATGTCTCAGCCTCCCAAGTACTTGGATTACAGGCGTGTGCCACCATGCCTGGCTTCACTCTATCTTTTCCGCACACTAAACAGGGAGATATTCTAATAACTCTACTTTGAGTTGTTTCACAGTCTCTAATGGATGACTTATTTAAATGTCTGCAGCCTACATTTCCATATGAGGTGCTCTAAAATTAGTACCTCTAGCCAATAATTCTCTGAATCCAAGAATTTTCTGACCCTCAAAAGGAGAAAATTCAAAACTGAACTCATCATCACCTCTCCCAGAAATCCCCTTTTCTGTTTATGATACTGTCAACCTCTTAGGCATCTATCTTCAAACTATAGCCTCATCCTTCCATCTATTAAATCCCCTATCTCCTCCATCAGTTCAATTCCAAGAAGAGTGATTCTTCCTTAGAAATGTCTCTTTTTTTCACTCTGCTCTTTTCCCTTGACTAATTGGGGAATTACAACCTCACAACCTAATTAATGCAGTAGTTTACACAGTAAATAAAATATACTTTGAAACATATATACTTTTAAACCAAGAAATTAGAATTTTTAACTCTTTTAGGTATTGAGAATCATGCCTCAGAAACCTTCAACTAACACTTAAGAAAGTTTAAAAAGACATAAATCCTTTATCTAAGCCAGCAAACACCAAATTTTTCTTTATTGGTAAAGCATGTTATTTTATAACTAGGTCTGAATAATACAAACATCTGATAATCTTCAGAGAAATCACACCAACAAAATCTGAATGCAATCTGGGCACTCTCAAATATGGCTCACATTTCCCTAATTTTTACAATCTCTATATAAAAACTTATATTCCCATAATTACATTTAGAGCACCCTTCAAAGGTGCTATAAAGTTCCAGTCTTCATAGTCTCCAATTAGTGTCCTAGCTACATAGCTCTGAAGTTCCAGTTTACTGGCTTAACATGCAAGCTACATCTTATCTTAACTGAGAACACTTATCTCTAATGACTGGTTTTCATTAAAACCAAGCCCCCAGCTATACAAAACAGCTAACTTCCAGATTTTAGTTTTCTGTTTAGTCTTTCTTTCTCTTGTAATCTAGTATAGGCCAGATACACCTATCTTCCCAGGTGACTCTTCAGAAAATACCCCAATTTACATTTAGTCACTCCAGTGGTCTGGGGCTCAAGGTTTTGTTAATAAATATATAAGAACACATTTACAAATGTATTTCTATTGTGTATTTGTTCAGAAAAATCTTCTCCATAAAAGAGTGGGTAAGAGTATAGATGAAACAAAATTGCCATGATTTGACAATTGTTTAAATTGAGTGCCTTTTGCAAATATTTAAATTGTTTTCCACAATGATTTAAAATTAAGGTACTATTAGCACAATGTAACCACTAGAAACAATATTGATCAGCCTGTACTCACATAAATAGGCTATGATAGATTAAGAGAGAAAGCAAGGTGATAAACAGTAAATGGAATATGGCTCCACTTTGGGGTTTTGAAAGGTGTGTGTGTGTGTGTGTGTGTGTGTGTGTACTTATGGGTATACATGTTTGTATATTCACAGATAAATGTCTGGACAGAGACCAAACAAACTAACAACTTATCCTGGCAATTAGGAGAGACAAGAGTAAATGATCAGCCGGGCGTGGTGGCGCAGGCTTGTAATCCCAGTACTTTGGGAGGTGGAGACCGGAGGATCCGGGTTCGCGGCCAGCCTCAGCTCTCTCTCTCTCTCTCTCCTTAGTGAGGCCCTCCGCAACTTCGTGAGACCCGGTTTCAAAATAAAGTATAAAAAATAGGGCCGGG